>CM061921.1:374988476-375144288 GCA_031002005.1 Vandiemenella viatica
CACTGCATCTTAATAAGAGGCCGGATAAGCTGCTAGTTTTCCGTGTCATTAGTCATTACTGACAATAGTGTGCGAGCAATAACGCTCTGGCCTCGCATTCGAGAGTACGTGGGATCTAATCCCCGTCCGGGCATCCAGATTTTGGGTTTTCCACGGTTACCAGAAATCACTCCAGGTGAATGCCGGGACGGTTCCTTTGGAAGGCCATGCCCGAATTTCTTCCCGTTCCATGCCCCAAGTCCTTTTCCACCCCTGATAACTTCGATATCAACGAGGTGTAAAGCTATAGGCAAAAGAAAATTCCATGTCACCCTCTTATCAATGTGGTTGGGAACGGACCAGAAGCACGAATGACCTAATTAAAATTTGAGAACGAAGGCTTTCACGGAATATCGATGATATGAAGTCTTCACGGGTTCTCCGACGTATGGTCTTGAAGAAAAACAACAACGAGCTTTCTGGCCTCGCATTCGGGAGGACGCTGGTTCGAATCCTCGTCCGGGCATCCAGATTTGGATTTTCCATGGTTTCCCAAATCACTCCAGGCAAATGCCGGGATGCTTCCTTCAAAAGGCCATGGCCGAATTCCTTCCTATTCCTTGCCCCCCATCCTTTCCCGTCTCTAAAGACCTCGCTGTTAAGAGACGTTAAGCAATTAAAATAAAAACGAGCTTTCGGCGGCTAGCTCTGCCGCCATCTTCAGGTCTGATGTTATACAGGGAGCACCAGACCTGCACTGGTGCGAGAACCCGCGAAGACCATATCTGAATCAAATGGTTTATAATCTAAAATAGGAGTGGCCAGCCCAAATAATCTAGCGGGCCACTTTGGAAATGCACCATAACTCCGCTGGCCGCATATAAAATTATATATCCGCATATTAGATTTAGACCCACTATAGATATTTTTTTGAGTGAAAACATAATGAGTTATTATTATTGAATAATGATACTAAGCGCACATTGTAAAGAAATATATAACACTAAAAGTAAATATATGGATGCACAAATAATTTATTTTTAATACATTGGTTTTAACTACTTTGGCCATTATGAACTAAATATATTTTGTAAAAGTGTGATCAATCTCGCTGGCCGCCTGTTGGCCACCCCTGATATAAAATGTGATCATCCGAAATTATACAATCATGATTTCAAGGTTTGAAAAAATTTTATGAGTAAATATTGTCCCCCGATAGGATTTCTGGCAGGGAGCCATCACATAGATAAAGTAAAAAAAAAATATTCAGCTAGTCTAAGCTCGGAATTTTAGGAAATTGAATTAAACGGAATTAAACTAATAAAGTAGAGGTTTTAAAGAGAGAGAAACATCAAATTCACCTATGTTTTGATGGAATTAATGCTGCTAAAGGGAGAAAAGTTAAGGCTTTATTTTTTGTGAATACAGAATAATTAACACGGAGTACATATGACGGATATGAATAATAAAGAAGAGGACAGATTGTTTACCAGGAACATTTTAGTAACAGAATTATACCGATGAGGACAGAACTGCACTAAACACATTAATACAAAAATAAATGCCAAGTTCCAAGAAGATGATTATGAAATAAATGAAATGAATAGGGAAATTAAACAGGTGATAACAGTATGTGAAGAAAGAAGAATTGGGAAATGCGGCCTAGTAGATGTAACAAGAGTTGTTAAAAAAAAAAAAAAAAAAACAACCCACATAGTATACAAATGTAATTCCCCGAGGATGTAAGAATGTACTAATTGACCTTGTTCATCGTGGTTTAACAAAGATCCTGATCTGTATGTTTCGTCCGGAGGGGATATTTGATAGGACCACAATGTTATAATTATGAAGGGCACAACTTCGCAGACGAAGAAAAAACTGGAAATGGGCGAAATAAAAGAAACTTATGTGATACTGAAGCATGCAGACCACTGCAGAGTAAAAAGAACTGTGAAACAAATTAAAAGAGAAAGATGATAAGGCTAGTTACAAAAATTTGGGCATACGTTAAGAATGAGAATAACCACCTTAAATCTCATAAAATACAAAAACTGAGGAATCAGAGGGAAAAAAACCACAAAATGCTCAACATTAAGAATACAGCAGTTTATAAACGAAACAAACAGGAAATTCTAGAAAGAAGCAGATAAACGGCAGTAAGAAGTATATGAACAAATAAAGGAAAAATTGCTATGACATATTGGAAGAGCGAATTTTTCGTAAATTAATAGATTATGTAACAAGAATAGTTTGCTAAAAAAATAAGAAGGCATTTAACAACGTATCGAATTTTTTAAACCCAGAAACAGTATTAAGTATAGATGAGACGTCCATAGCATTATTTAAAAGTCTTGAATGTATTTTCTTTACTACAAATCACCAGACAGAAAGAAAAGAAATAACATAAATGTGTGTAGTATTAGTTATAATAATATCAGCCATTTAACCACTTTACTCCTGTTATACCTACCACAGGCTGTTTGAATACTGGAATAAGATCGCATTTCAGCGTCCTTCCCCTCCCTCCTCTACTAGCAAGTAGGTCAGCTGGGGTGGTGGTGACGTATAATCCTACAACTACTCTATTAAAACCGACACTTGCTGGAAATGACCCGAGGAGAGCGAATTCAATCATTCCAGCTTAATGTACCTGTTGCATAATTTTGCTATTAAAACAGACGTTTGAATCATTTTCTCTAAATATATGCGTTATGCAAATGATCTATTAAAACAAGTGAAACACACTTGCTGAAAAACATGCCATTACTTCCCGTCTAAGCCGAATAAAGGGAGAGAGGAGAGGTGTGTTTATCACAATTATTGTACCAGATTTATGATCCTTACCATGATTACTGCCACAGTTTTATGAGCCATGACATAACTAATGCTACAGTTTATTACTAATACAATGCTAAATGCAGACGTCTTAAGACGGATCATTGAGTTTTCCATGCATGAGGACATACAATAAAATAAGAAAACCATAAAAGGCAAACAAAATTATAAGAAAAAAAGTTCCGTACTGTCAACAATGCTTAGCACTCAGGGAAAAAATTCAGTGCGGAAGGTAAGCTGAAGAAGAAACAACCAGTATCCTGCGATTTTAAGAATAAGTAAACATAAAGTATTGAGTGAAAGAACATAATATGTACGGAGGAATCTTCACAAAACATATACATCAGAAAAAATAGGGTGTAAGGGTTTGGGAGAGACTATAATAGCCTTTTCCAACCAAATGTCAACCTCTCCTTCACGTAGTGCACCCTGTTTGCACGGACGAGGTTCTGGCGACTGAAAGATTCCCGGTATAAGGAGTCACCCACTGCTTGCCCGAAAGGACGACGGAAGAACGGGGTGCGGTCCAGGGCACCCTCTTATCCTTGGGGTTGAAAACGGCCCCTAAAGGCGGATGAATCAGAAATGATCAACGGCATGAGGATGCAGAAGGCAACGAGAAACCATTGCATTAAAGACCCAAAGGGTATCCCGATGACATGTAATCCTCTCAAATTACATATATCGTGATGGCTTCTTCCTGCGTAAAATATTCCGGAAGTGAAATAGTTCCCAAATCGGATCTCCGGGTGGGGACTGCTCAGGGAGGAGTCACCAGAATGGATAGAAACATTCTACGAGTCGGAGCGTGGAATGTTAGAAGTCTGAATAGGGCAGGTAAGCTAAAAAATCTAAAAAAGGAGATGGAACACCTTATGTTAGATGTTGTTGGGATTAGTGAGATTAAATTGAAGGACGCACAGGATTTCCGGTCTGGGGAACACAGGATAATTAGCACACAAGCTGTCAATGGAATCACTGGCGTAGGATTTGTAATGAATAAAAGAGTAGGGAAACGGGTGAGTAATTATGAACAGTTTAGTGACAGGATTATTTTGATGAGGTTAGAAACTAAGCCCTCCACAACCACGTTAGTACAAGCGTTTATGCCAACATCATAGGAAGATGACGAAGAAATAGAAAAAATACACACAGAAATTGAAGAATTAATCCAATATGTGAAGGGAGAGGAAAATCTAATAATCATGGGTGACTGGAATGCTATAGTGGGAAAAGGAAAATAGGGGAATACTGTAGGAAGTTATGGTGAAGGAGAAAGAAATGAGCGAGGAAGCAGGTTGTTAGAATTTTATGAAAGATATAAGTTAGTTGTGGCAAACACACTGTTTACGAACCGGGCAAGAAGGATATACACCAGGAAACGTCTTGGGGATACAGGCAGATATCAGCTAGATTATATCATTGTCAAACAGAGATTCAGGAATCAAGTTCTATACTGTAAAGCGTACCCAGGAACAGACATAGACTCTGACCATAATTTGATAGTAATGAAGTGCAGGCTGAAATTCAAGCGAATAAGGAAGCAGCAGAACAGACTGAAAGTGAATAAACTGAAACAATCTATTACGAGAGGAAAATTTGTAGAAATGGTAAACTTAGGTCTAAGAAATAATTCTAAAATGGAGCTCAACCGAGGACAACTGGAGTGCTTTAAAGACCGAAATAATGAAAGCTGGTAAATAAACATTAGGCTTTACGGAACAAGCTGAACGAAAACCTTGGATCACAGAAGAAATTTTGGAATTGATGGATCAGAGAAGAAGGTACAAAAATGCTCAGGACGCAGCAGGAAGAGAGCAATACAGGCAATTTATAAATCAAATAAACAGAAAATGCAAAAATGGTTACAAGAAAAATGTGAAGAAGTAGAAAAGCAAATGGTCATAGGTAAAGTATAGGTTGCATATAGGAATATCAAACAGAATTTTGGAGAAATGAAGAAAAGAGGTGTGAACATTAAAAATGGGAAACCCCTTTTCAGCTCAGACGATAGAGCTAACCGATGGAAGGAACTGCATGGCGACGACGACTTGAACAATAGCGTAATAGAAAAGGAAGGCGATGTCAACATTGATGACTTAGAAGATCCTGTTCGGAGGACAGAATTTCATAAAGCTCTGAATGACTTGAAAGCAAATAAAGCAGTTGGGATTGATGAGATCCCTGCAGAAATTTTTAAATCCCTAGGAGAAGAAGGAATCGAAAGAATATTTGAGCTGATATCAAAAAGTTATGAAACATGAGTAATTCCAACTGATTTTAATAAAAATATCATCTTCACACTTCCGAAGAAAGCACAATCGGACAAATGTGAGATTTATCGCACCATTACTCTAACATCACATGCTTCAAAATTACTGACCAGAATAATATACAGAACAATGGAATGGGTAGTAGAAGATATAATAGGTGAAGATCAGTTTGGGTTTAGGAAAAATCGCGGTACAAGGGAAGCAATTCTGGGTTGATTAATTCTTGAAGGGCGGATCAAGAAAAACAAAGATACTTTATGGCATTTGTTAATTTAGAAAAAGCTTTTGATAATGTTAGGTGAGACAAGATGTTCAAAATTTTAAAGAAGTCAGTCCTAAAGTATTGAGTTAGATGAATACTTTATAAACTGTATAAGAATCAAGTGGCTGTTATAAGAGTAGAGAATCTTGAGAGACAAGTGTCAGTTAAAAATGGTGTGAGACAAGGTTGTAGTCTATCCCCGTAAATATTCAACTTGTATGTAAAGGAAGCAATAAAGAAAGTAAAATAAAAATTTCCTTGTAGCATAAGTGTTCTAGGAGAAAAAATCAGTATGCTACGATTTGCTGATGACATTGTCTTGTTACCGGAAAGGGCTGAGGATGTTGAGAAGTTACTGAATGGCATGAACAAAATACTGAAGGAAGATTTTGGACTGAATATAAATCAAAGCAAGACTGATGAAATGTAGCAGAAATGATACAAATACTAGCAGATTAAATATAAAAATAGGATCGAATGCAATTGGAGAAGTAAGTGAATTCTGTTATTTGGGAAGCAAAATTACAACCGATGGCTGAAGTAGGAATGATGTTAAAAGCAGAATAGCACTTGCAAAAAGAGCCTTCAAGAAAAAGAAAAATCTTTTAGTTTCAAATATTGATCTAGGAATTAGAAAAAACGTTTTAAAACTCTATGCGTGGAGCATAGAACTTTACGGTAGCGAAACATGGACTTAAGGAATAGCGGAAAGAAGGAAAATAGAAGCATTTGAAATGTGGTGCTACAGAAGAATGCTGAAAATTAAGTGGATAGACAAAGTAAGAAATGAACGAGTTTTTTAAATGATGGGTGAGGAAAGAAGTTTGTGGAAGAAGCTTACAGAAAGAATAGACAGGCCGTTGAGACATGCTGGATTGGTTAATTTGCTGGTGGAGGGAGCGGTGGAAGGTAAGAATTGTAGAGGAAGACATGGGTTGTAAGAGATATGTAGAGATGAAGAGGTAGATAGGAAAGAATGGAGGATTGCATCAAGCCAGTCGAAAGGCGCATTCTGTTGTAAAATTACAGCGGAACGATTAAGCAAAGAAAGTTTAAAAAAACATACTACACCAATAAAAGATCTTTGTTCGAAAGGAGGAACATATACAGTGAAGAGCCAAAGAAACTGATACACCTGCCTAATATCGTGTAGAGCCCCCGCGAGCACGCTGAAGTGCCGCAACACGACGTGGCATGGACTCGACTAATGTCTTAAGTAGAGCTGGAGGGAATTGACACCATGCATCCTGCAGGGCTGCCCATAAATCCGTAAGAGTACGAGGGGGTGGAGATCTCTTCTGAACGGCACGTTGCAAGGCATCCCAGATATGCTCAATAATGTTCATGTCTAGGGAGTTTGGTGGCCAGCGGAGGTGTTTAAGCTCAGAAGAGTGTTCCTGGAGCCACTCTGTAGCAACACGTATGGGGTGTCGCATTGTCTTGCTGGATTTGCCCAAGTACGTCGGAATTCACAATGGGCATGAATGGATGCAGGTGATCAGCCAGGATGCGTATGTACGTGTCACCTGTCAGAGCCGTCCCATGGGCGTTCCAACTGCACACGCTCCACACCATTACAGAGACTCCATCAGCTTGAAAAGTCCCCTGCTGACATGCAGGGTCCATGAATTCATGAGTTTGTCTCCATACCCGTACACGTCCATCCGCTCGATATAATTGGAAACAAGACTCGTCAGGCCAGGCAACATGTTTCAAATCATCATTAGTCCAATGTCGGTGTCGACGGTCCCAGACGAGGCGTAAAGCTTTGTGTCGTGCACTCAGCAAGGGTACACGAATGGGCCTTCGGCTCCGAAAGCCCATATCGATTATGTTTCGTTGAATGGTTCGCACGCTGACACTTGTTGATGGTCCAGTATTGAAATCCGCAGCAATTTGCAGAAGGGTTGAACTTCTATCACGTTGAACGATTATCTTCATTCGTCGTTAGTCCCGTTCATGCAGCATCTTTTTGCGGCCGCAGCGATGTCAGAGATTTGATGTTTTATCGGCTTCCCGATATTCACGGTGCACTCGTGGAATGGTCATACGAGAAAATCCCATTCTCATCGCTACCTCGGAGATGCCTTATCCAATCTCTCGTGCTCCGACTATAACACTACGTTCAAACTCACTTAAATCATGATATTCTGCCAGAGTAGCAGCAGTAACCGATCTAACGCCTGCGCCAGACACCTGTTGTCTTATATAGGCGTTGCCGACCGCAGCGCCGTACTCTGAGTGTTTTCGTATCTCTGTGTTTGCATACTCATGGCTATACCAGTTCCTTTGGCTCTTCAGTGTAGGAATGGCTGTTAATGTTGGCAGTCTAGTAATCAGCTGAAACTACTAGCTGAGCCAGGCTGTGTGTGCTTGACAGTGAATAGCACTGCGTTTAGCAAATCCCTAATTCTTCAGTGTGCTAAAGGCGTGCTGCCAAGATCTTTGCTTGAGATTTATAGCAGCCTTTCTCTACGATGGAGCCCTCAGAGATTAGCCACGGGACCCTTAATAGTAATAATAATATTGATAATGAAACAATCCAACCAAGAGAATCGATCTGAAACAAAAGCTAATGAAATTAGATGCCTAACGATGGAAACAGCTTATCGCCTAACACAAAAAAATCACAGCAAAAAAATAAATAAAAAAAATCTCCAAGCACACAAAACTGAGAAATTACAATGCAGATATTAAACGAGAATGTCTCTATGGGTCAGAAACACCTACTTTGAACAGGACAAAAAGATATAGAAAACATTGAGAAAAAGGAACGCAAAATTATAAGGAAAATATTTGGCCCAAAACTCATAGCAGACCAATACAGGCTCAAAAGTAATCAGGAAATTTTACAGTTTGCAGACATTCGCAGTGATATTAGAAAATGCAGACTAAAATTTTACGGACACATCAACAGAATGAAACCTAACAGACTGGTAAGACAAGTAGTTGAACTCTATGAAAAACGAAGTAAAGCAATATCAGATACAATAAAATGGACTGGCGAAATAAAGGAAGAACTCAAATTAGCAGGAATCGTTCCAAAGATACCAAAAAAAACAGATACATTTAAGTCCCAAATTCACAAGTGACAAGTTGACCGGAAGGAAAGACTAAAGAAAAGACTTGGAACAACATGGTCAGATGAGAGAAAAGAAGCCCACAGCAAGCGCATGAAGGAAATATGGGCGAAAGGAAAGCGAACAAACGCTTCTGAGCACTCTGCGTAGTATCCGCAAATAATAATAGTAATTGAAAACTGGCTATAATAGAACTGTTATTTGATAGCTCAACTCGCATCTCACACATTTTAGTCAGTGTTCGCGTGTTATCACTACTTCATTTATGTTTTCGTAATTATTAATTTTATTTTGTCCACGGGCCCCTTAGGAGTTTTGAAACCCTGATTTAGAGCACGGCGATAATGCCTAATACAGGAATTTATTTAGATTATAGAGCATTTCAGAACAAAATTTAAATAACTACAAACATGTCTAACAATCGTCAGATTTCCTTAAGCTTCAAAGACCAGCTACATATTCGCTGAATGTTCATCCCAGTGGAACCTTGCCGTGGCACTTTTTTTGGCCAAAATGTGGGTTAGTTTGAAAAATTAAATAAAGATTTATAATAGTAAATTAAACATTTGGAATTTGAGATAAATCTTGCCAAATACATTAAAGAAGGTTGCTACGATGTATCACATCAATCATTTTATTTTATTTTATGAGGATTAAAAGACAACTCGAGTATCATAGGGTTTAGACTAGACTTGCAACGAATAGTATATTCGGCCATACGCCGAATACCGAATATTCGGCAGACTTCCTGGCCGAATAGCCGAATATTCGGCAAAAGTATTCGGCCAGAGTGAGGCAAAATCTGTATTGCTGTGCTTGTCTCTCGCCCGCCTGTTAAAGCAGAGTTACCTCCCACCACTCTGTGCCTGTTTTAACAAGCTTCAAGTATGGCCTCAAGTATCTACGTTGGATTATTTATGACATTACTTTTTTTTCTTAAGAATTACATCCAATGAGGTGTGAAGATGGAAAAGCTTTCTTCCGATAGTTCATAATACGGGATAAGCAATTGGTATAACCTTCTTAAGACCGAATTGCTGATACCACTTTCTGAAGTGCCCCCTACATAGTACGATAGTGATTACTTCGATCAATAATCTTCTTGTAGGATGATATGCCATTCTTCACTATATGGATCGATAACAGGGTGCAGTATTTCCGTAGTCACAACATCCTCATACCTCGTTTTTTAAGTCTGTGAGAAGGGCATTTAGACTAAATGTTGAATATAGGCCGAAACGTCATCCTCAATGTTTATCAGTTACAAGTTGGAGAACTGGGAAGATTCGTGGCTTCTGTTATGGTTGAATATATAAATTCTGACAAGAAAACCTAAAATTATGGCAATGCAGGGTTGGCCTCAGTTCGCTGTTTCATTCATACTCTCCAATTAATTGTTGCCGATTGTCTGAAAGTTCAGTCAGAAGTGATGGAAATGATAGCTACAGGAAGGAGGATCGTGACTCATTTCAGTCATTCCGGTATTGCGCAAGAAAAACTGCAGAAGCAATTGGGTCTCCCCGAGCATGAATTGGTGCAGTACGCGGTGGACAGGGCCGGTGCTAGGAATTTCGGGCCCGGGGTAAAATGGGCGACCTTTTTTTTTAGCTCTACAAACTAGCCGGGCGACAATGGGTGGATTCTTGCTTCGAGACCTGGGGGCCCCTGCAGCCGGTGATCGGAGGCCCCCACCAGCCGGCGGGCCCGGGTACATTTGACCCGCCTACCCCCCCCCCCCCTCCACCCTAACACCGGCCCTGGCGATGGAATTCCACGTATTATATGCTTGAAAGGCTAATGGAGCAAAAACGAGTAATTTCAGTGTATCTCACTGACTGCATTATTGTCAACTTGACTGCTGCTCAATGGGAGCTTTTAGAGAAACTTTTGAGATTACTACAACCTGTGGTGTGACAGAGTCACCCACAACGAATAATTAAATAATTAATTATTATTCAGATTTTTCTTTGTAATATGCAGATTTCATTATGATATTCAATTATGTAGATCAAAATTATGGTAGATAATAGAAATATTGCATAGGTAATAATTGTATATTCAACCCAGGCAGCCAAAGTCATTATTATTATAATTTAATTTCTGTAAAGCTTAGTGTTCAGTAACATTTAGTTTGGGAAGCTGAGAGCTGCCATTTTAACGGTCTGGGGCCAGACGCCTACCCCCCGAACAATGCAGGCACGCGCTGGAAAACCCGTTAGGGACAGTGAACTTGCTCCCTCCCTCTAGCGTTGGCGTGAGCCATGAAAAGTGCGCGAACAACGATAACGTATGGAAGGACGCGATAAAAACACGTGACGACGGACTTGTTTCAATCCACCAATCGTGAAAGTCATAAGGGTCCACAGTACTAATTCTAGGGAGTTTGTTACATGTGGAGGACGACTTTCGGAGGAAGAAGGAAGAAGCCATCTTAAGCGGCACTTGCAGTCCGGACCGACTACCGAGCAGACATGTTGAAGGCAACACGCTCACATCCAGCCATGAGTGACTGGGTCCGGTCACAGTGACTTGTACTTTCTTGCTCAGGAGAGTGGGAAATTATATGGCAAGCCTGCCATAGCCTGAGGGTTATTGTGGAACGTGGCGAAACCACCATCCTGGTTTCGCAGCAGTTGTGGCATTATCTGCCGCACATTTCTTCGCGTCGATGCAGGGTAAAGTAACGAAGCATTCGGTCACATTCCAGTGGGTTTTTGATAGACTTGTGAACCCTTAAGCGGCCCTGAGACAGACTATCTTACCGTCCTAAATAAATCACTGAGCTAGCTGATTTAACGATTAATTCCAATTGTAGCACCTTGCAGGTTTGTATTAAATGCAAGACAGTGCTTCTTCTTGTTTTCTTGTTTTAAACTGGCGCCCATGGGTTTTCCCCTTTCATTGTGAACGTTAACATCAATATGATGGCCTGTGTTGCCGTTTTGATAATATGTTCATTTGTTCTTTGTTGAAATAGTTCATTCAATTTTTATGTTTTCTTTTACCTATGAATGTAACTGTCGGGTAGCTTGTTTCCTTTGAAATATGATTAACGTAAAGTTAAATGTTACCTGGCATTGTATCATCCTTACGATCCAATAAATCAAATTTTATTTCTGGTGTAAAGTACATGGTTCTAGTTCACCTTGTAGCAACCTTTATTATATTTAAAGTCAATATTAATTATTATATATTTTTATAATCATCCCCCCCTCCTTTTTTTATGTACTCACGCTTACACCGTAAGCACACCGTACAATGTATTCACAATACAAACCATATGAAGAACTAACAAAAATCACCAGTTCCGGATATGCATGCATTTCTGAAATTATTCCGTATGTTGTAGGTCTAACGTGATATTGCAATAAAACTAACACATCAGGGCTAACAGCCAACTTATGCCAAGTGAGACTTGTCATGAAACAAGGGTAGAACGAACGATTTGAAGACATTGCCACAAATAAAAATTATTTCTTGGCAACTGCTTTGGACCCTCGCTTCAACTGCAAAGAGAAAAATCAAGGAACTATATTTTGATCGATGGTCTAAAGACGTGCTGTGAAACAAACGGTGACGGCAGCGCGAATTCGTCCCCTATTCAGTCCAAGAGGATGACGGAAGAGTCGGGTCACAGTCAGAGTACATACTCATCTTTTATGGATTGTTTTGAAGGGATTGTTACAGAGAAAAGTACGATCAATGCAGGGACATCACAAGAAAAAAATGCAGTTGAAACTGAAATTGATGTTTATTTAAATATTAATAGTATATCATGGCATGATAATCCGTACATTTGGTGGCAAGCAGGAAGAGAGAAATTTCCGTGTTTGACAAAGCTTGCAGTAAAATACTTGTCCGCGCCAGGAAGCAGTGTTTATTCCGAGCGGCTTTTCTCTGAAGCTGGAAATGTCTACGAGAAGAAAAGAAGTAAACTACTACCTGACAATGCAGAAAAATTAATATTTCTGCATCACAATCTTCCACTCCTAAATTTCAGTTATGATGATTCCAGTGAATAGGTATTTAATATTTTTGTTTTGCTTTGACATCGTGTAAGTTTGACCATGCACGATTATTTTTTGTAATTGTAAGATAAATACATTACCATGAAATTAATCAATCGTTTTATTTTAGGCAATTATCTAACTAAAATAAAAAATCCTAAGTATTTGGTATTCGGCCGAATAGTACCTAGATATTCGGTATTCGGCCGAATAGTAAAAAAGTGGCCGAATAGGCCGAATACCGAATAGTTGCCGAATATTCGTTGCAAGCCTAGTTTAGACATTAAGCATCGAGTTTCAGGGCACACTGGTTCGAGTGCGGCCTAGGGATTAAGTGTTGTCGTCATCGCCTGAACTTCCACTTGCCTGTGGAAACATTTACTAATGTAGGTGCTATCCAAGGCAGAGGACTTTGACAGAAATGCGAATTTAAGTATCTGGCTTGGAATATGGGTAGTTTTATTGTAGTGCAGTACAAATCTGTGTCGTTCATATTATGCATTGCAATGAAACTATCTAACAATACCGAGCGTGCTGGATGAGCAGTAACGCTCTGGCCTCGCAATCGGGAGGACGCGGTTTCGAATTCCCGTCCGGCCATCCAGATTTGGGTTTTCCACGGTTTCCCAAAATCATTCTAGGCGACTGCGGGGATGGTTCCTTTAAAATGCAATGTCTAAATTCCTTCCCACTTCTTGCCCCAAGTCCTTTCCCTCGACGTCGACGAGGCGTAAAGCCATAAGCAAAAAAAGAAAAAAATATTTATCAATGTAAGCAACCTACTTGTTGACAGAACAGAAATACGAAAACGCGGCTAGCTGAATGGCTAGAAAATCCAAATGCCTTCTTTATTTTTTAAAAAAAGGATGTAGTGTTTATTGCCTGACTGAACTGTTTAAATTTGCTAATTATGTATGTTTCTACGCATACGATCACACCACAAGACTATGTCGGTATTAATTTATCCTCATCAGGACGAGTGTTCACGTAGTGCCTACATCACACCATCATATACTTCATAGTTGCGTTCGAGAGATAGATGTTGTCGACAGTACATCAGAAATCAGTGGAACAGTGCATACTATAAGGGCTTCAGTACGAAGGGTGGCTTTCAATCAACAGCAGCAGTGGATTATGGCAGTACATGTTTCCGCATTTCACCTTCCTGTGAACTCTCAAAACTTGACGTAACGCATTCTAGGTCTATTATGTTATCTCTGAACGTAAAAAATTCTTCTGCTATAAGTTCGTTAAGGAGGGTGTTATCAGATGCAATTACACACAGGCTTGTTTTCGTATTTATATTAATTTAGAGGATCATCAGACGGTACACAATACGCAATTGTAAATTGAAACCGCCTTATTTTCCACTGCTACAGACTATACCGATCTTTAATAAACATAGTAGCTCCGCATATAAGTCAGGCAACAGACAGTGTGCCCTGCGTGTTACACGCAACACGGACAAACATTACAACAGCCGCATTCAATGAAGAATACCACTCAAATAAAACCTTTTCTCGCAGTGTGTACAACCCGGTATATTTTGGAAGCTTCGCCCTCATATTTCAAATGTATATTGAGATTTTAATAAATTTTCAAGCTTTTAAAATTTGGTCATAAGTGGCCAGTGGCAAATTAATAGTTTCGATCGCCCGTGGTGGGTGAGCGGTTAACGCTCTGGCCTCGAATTTCGGAGGACGCCGGTTCAAATCCCCGTTCGAGAGTCCAGATTTGGGTTTCCCATAGTTTTTTCCAAATCACTCCAAGCGACTGCTGGGAAGCTTCCTCCAAAAGGTCAAAGGCCGAATTCCTTCCCGTTCCTTGTCCCCAATCCCATTCGGCCCCTAATGACCTCGACGTAGACGAGCGTAAATAAATAAAAATAACCAGTATGACAGGTCACCTCTGCAATAAGATTCTTTCAGAATTTGGTATTAAATCACCAGAATCTTATTTAAATAATTTATGTTGCACTACAGGCCGTGTGGTGCCTGACAGAAACCTTAAACTGAGAAAATCAAGTCACTTAATACTTATGGCTGTTTTCGAAAACCATAAAAATGATTAACAGATTCAAAATTTTAATGTATATATTCACCAAAATAAAACCTATCAGCTTTTCCGAGTTTGTTAACCTCTATACCACAGACAAGAAAGTACAACGAAATTACAAAGGATACTGCTTCATATCTTGGCTCAAGAATTCCAGCAATCATAAAAAAAGATTTATATTGTTTTTCATAACAAATTTAAATCAGTAATTCTCAAACTATATGACAGTAGGGTTTATAAAAATATTGAAAATGTTAAGTCAATACACTGATCAGCCAAAACATTAAGTCCACCTACTTACTAGCATATTGGTCTACCTTTCGAATGCAACAAACCAGCGATTCGGCGTAGCATGGATTCTACAAGTCCTTGGTAGCCTTCCAGAGGTATCTGATACCGGATTTCTACGCACAGGTCATGAAATTCCCTTAAATCACAGGCCAGCGGTTTGTGGGTGCGGCGATCGGGAACGAGCATCTCGGAAACTGGGAGGCTGGTCGGCTGTTCGCGTGCTACTGTAATGAACATCTGAAGGACAGTGAAAGCACGAGTACGTGGACACCAACGCCACATCACAGAACGTGGAGGTCGGAGGCTTGCCCGCTCTGTAAAGCAGGATAGGGGGTGATCTTGGGCAGATCTGACGGAAGAGTACAATTCTGGTGCTTCCAGAAGTGTTTCAGAGCACAAGAATCGCGATTCTGCGCTATGCCGAATCGCTGCTATATTGCATTCGAAAGGTAGACCAATATGCTAGGTGATCATTATGTTTTGGCTGATCAGTGTATAATGAGATCACCAGACCGTCGCGACACGCAGACTAGCTGTAGTAAACTGGCAGAGAATCGCAGCATACGCCAGGTAATATTTTTAAAATTATCCACGGGCCGGATAAAAAGCGTCCGCTTGCTTTATTTTGACGGTTGACTGAAGATGTCTGACCTACACGAATCCTGGGATGGTCCTCATTTTGCACCTCATAACCGTCACATCACATGAAGAGCGCCATTTCATACATACATTGAACTTGAAGTAACACTTCAGTGAGCACTACAATTAAAGATGCACTGAAATTCACTTGGCAAAAAAAATTAGAATTACTTTAACAACGAGCGGTGCGGTGAAACGCGGGTGATCCGAATCCAAACAGATTTTTTTTTTCTTTTCGTGCCTAAAGTCCGCACCGTCGCGTGTCGGTTAGTTCTAATGCGCATGACCCATGCAACCCGAACACTATGACGTCAAGTCACAACCATGCACGGCACTGTCAGCATATAGTGTATCTAAAATATGGTGATAATTGAATGAAAGAGATAAATATCCACATGCTGTTTTGTAATCTGTGCCATATTTTTACTGTAGCAAATATAAACGAATGAAAAGCTACATAGCTTAGCACGGACACCCCCTCCACGTAGCCCCTATACCGATCCACCTAGTTTATAGATCTGGTTCAGTGTTTATCGTGTTGTCAACAGAAGGTAAAATCTCAATCACAAAAAAATCTGTGTCTGGTTTAACTACACTAATTAATACAAACAGGTTTCCAAGATTCAAAACCACCATAGCAGTAACATGCATCGTACAATGTGTGTAAGGTCTCTAGTTAAAGCAGAAGAATTTGTTTTTATATATTTATAACTTGAAAGTTTTTGCCTTTCTTGAGGTCTTTAGTTTATACCAGGAGAAGACGTGAGTGGGTACATTTCCAAGCAGAATGGTCGCTATAGCGTCAGTTTCATGGTGTGTAGTTACGCACTGGCTATTCACGGCGCAATAGTTTGTAAATCATGTACCACATTGTGGTTCTATGGGTCTATTAGATACTTTCAAATCATCCAGTCACTATCATACGTTGAATACGAATCGATAGTTGTAAACAAAAGAGAAGAAATAAAATTAAAACTACAAAAACGAAATCAACAAAAAGGTTGTTAGACTTACCGTCTGTATTAGCTGTAACTCAGTGTTTGTTTGGTTGCTCTGTAAGTGGAGCATTTGTTCTCTATTAGTACGTAAACCATCAGCTTGGTATTCAACCCTCTTGTACGAGGTATACTGGTATTAGAGGTAGGACGACCAGTTCCTTTCCTCCTAACCTAACCTAACCCAGGTAAAGGGGACCTACAGTTTAACGTGGAAACCCCCGGCCCTGGCAGTGTAGGGGCTAGCACGCTGGCCTCGCATTGTAAGGGCCGCCGGTTCGAGTCCGGCCGCGGGCATGGGTGGTTTTAATTAAGTGTTGTGTTCGTCTTGTGCTGTCCTTACTGTAGTGTCTACAATATCATGATTAATGCCTGAAACAACAGTTGGTACAAAAACAAATTCGAGCTTGCTAAATGGTCGCAAAGACCGAAGGCCATATTAAAAACGTGGAATCCGAACCGCCGAATATTTCTGGCATGCTTCACATTACACACCAAGCAGTGATCAGTCAGATGTCTTAACCACTGAGCCACCAGACCACAACGTATAACTTGAATAATGATTAAAAACAGAGATACCGTTCCTACTCAAGTTCATTAAGGTACACATGCAAACACGCAATATTTGCTGCCTATTCTTTTCTTTTTCTTTTTACGGATGAAGTGACAGACGCGTAGCGAAAGTTGAAAGTGCGGAGTCCAGGCAAGTCTTTATGGTATAGCAAAAGAAACCAGATGAAACTTACGATTGGAGCAGACCGACAGAAATCTCGGACGTTAAACTATAAACTAAGTTAGGAACAGTCGGTCAATGGAACTACAGAAATATGTGAAAAATACATTATTTACACTGAAATAATTTTGTATTGTTTTAAGCTGCTTTCCCAAGAGAGATTTTTGGATGTAAAACAGGAGACTGAAGCAACAAGAGAGCTTGGCTTGTGAATCCGAGGAGCGTTTAATGAACATCTCTTGTATACCGCTGGTAAGTTCATACAGATTTTCATGGGTTAGAAAGCAAATTTGACGAAACAATATTGAATTTCTGCATCAGAATTAAAAATATTTATCGTTTTTTTTTTTAATTTCAATAAATGATTAACCATTTATATCTTGAAATACAAAATTTGTCTTTCGACTTATAATATAAGCATCAGAGTTCATAACTTTGACAGTAAAATTATCAGATAGCTGGCTGCGATTGGGTTACAGATAAGTTTTGATAAAATTCGATATTCACAAATCCCGAATCTAAGACTCAGAGATGAATACCTGTATCATATGTTCAAATTAGTCAATTCGTAACGTATAAAATATCAAATTTTCATCTTTATTAACTAGTCTTAAGATATAGTGAAACGCACATTTTTAATTTTAAGGATTTCCTGAGACGATTCAGAATATTATTAGTAGCCGACCTTTGTGCTGAAGTTAGAGAACTTGGCTTGTTTAATCCAATAACGTATTGCAAAACATTTGTTTCGGTAATGTAAGTCATAGCAACACTTTTATAAGGCACCAATTATAAATAAAATTAATTAACTTTACGGTGAGCCATCTTAACTGCTACTTCAAAATATTCAGACTCGTTTAAGCTTTTGCACTGATGAATTCCCCACCTTTTAAATTAAAAGTAAATAACAGGTTAAGACAAAAAGATTTTAAACCGATATCTCTTGTACAAAGAAGGTTTAAATATCAACGTAAATATATTTTAAAAATCTGCAGGAAAAATTAGAATTGTAATAGAAAACACAGAAGATTTCCAGAAGATTCAGGGGCCTGTTACACCAAGACTTTTCACAGCAATAATAAGCTTATAAGTGAAAACAGAAATTTATCTTTTAAACCTCTTCTATTACAAATTTCATAATTAATTTTAATTTAACAAATGAAAGTCACATTCTGCAAACGTAAATTCTAATGGAGACTCATTGGTAAATGCCCAGCTATCTATATTCTGATTTAAAATACACTGGCGGAGATTAAAATCCGAAAACCTAAATGGAGTTGTTATAAATTAATAAAATTTGGCCCCAAGTGTTGCCACATGAAGAGTATTAAATGATTAAACCTTGAAAGCTTTATATGCAATAGTATGAGAATTACACGGCTATCTATTATGTAAAATTGTAACATGAAACTTTTTTGTCCACAAGATCTTGTTGACCAAGTATACCAAGACAAAGAGTGACGACCTTTTCATCTAAATGTCTAACTGTGAGAGAGTTCGGAGAATTGGCGTGTTTGAATGGGTGAAATCTCCCGAAAGACTGGCCGTAGTGCAATGTCAGTATACAGACTTGTTGTTCAGTAGGATTGAATCTTGGTTATACTCTCTGACGCCTATGCAATGTGTTCCATCAACCAGATTTCATTACCAGCTTCGTCTAATCTGGTGTAATGGAAAACACAAATGGACACGTGAATGGCGTACATTTGTGTTTAGAGTCCGAGTCGCGATTCTGTCTGTGACAATGGAGAACATGTTCGCAAGCATATTGGAGAAACGACTTAAGCTGCTGTGATTTTAGAACGTTACACACGTTCAGCCACTGGTGCAATCAGTTTTGACAGCGGGACTGAGTTGGTTGTTGCTGACAGCTAACCACTATGTGGACTGGGTGCTGTACCTTATTGTGATACGCTACATGTCCACCATCCAAATCGATCTACCTACAGGATGATGCCCGTCCTCATACTGCGTCCATCACAACACAAGCCTTGCAAGGGGTTACGATCACAATTTGGAATGCACGGTCCCCATATTTGTGCCTAATAGATCATGTCTGTGATGGCAGGAAGAGACACATTAGATCACATGGTAACACAGCACAAACTGTGCAACAGCTGACTGCACATGACATGTAGGCGTAGAGACACATACTCCAAGAAGACATTCAACATTTGTTGATTCAATGCCGGCAAGGATCCACGAATGTATTGGTGCTCAATGTCGGAGCACTTCTCACTGACAACTGAATCTAAAGGTAATAAACTTAGCCTGATCCATTTCAATTTTTATCATTTCTTCTTCTTCTTCTTCTTATTATTATTATTATTATTACTCCGCGATTCACTAAAAGTGTATGGCGGAGGGTGCATTGCACCTATCCGAAAGGGTAATAGTATGGAAGGGATATACGGGATATGGCAGAAGGAGCCCATGTGCTATTGTGAGGAACCATTCCAGCATTCGCCTGGAATGATCCGGAAAAACCACGGAAAACCCAGATCAGGATGGCCGGAGTGCTTTATCGAAAACAACTCCTGTCGGATTTTAAGTTTACTCGCCCGATAAATCCTTTCTATTCCATTTCCTAATCGCTCGTGGAGAAAATGAGTACAGAAATGAATGGGTTCTGGCCCTGATTTCTCTTATCTTATTTTCGCGGTCATTCCTAGATATGAATGTTGCTGGTAGCAAGATTTGTTCGCTGTCATTACGAAATACGTCAGTAGCGAATTTTTCAATTAGCTTCTGTCGAGAGCAACGTCTTGGGTGTTCCAGGTCTTCCCAATCTAACTCCTTCAACATCGCACTTACGCTTTCCCTCCAACTATATAGACCTTTGACCAGAGGCAGCCTTATGGGGTGGCGAACAAGGCAATCGCCCCGGGCCTCGCGAAACAACCCTATCAGAAAAATGTTTATATTTAAAACTTTTTATTTTATCCTCAGCTATTAGTTACAACAATAAAAAAGTTAGTTAATTCATGGTAAAGTGTATAGTAATAGTAATAACTGCCTAAATAAAAGTTCTCATTTAGATTTATTGAATATCAAATTCGTATTAAAGTAGCATTAGCGATATAAAAATAAATTAATTTATGAGTAAATAATATTTTTTGTAATTTTACTCTAAAGCATGGTTACAATTCAATACTATTTGAATTTCCTGCCTCGACCATCAGAAAACTCACTTGAACGCTCAGTATCGTTACTTTCATAGTGTTTTCGATTTACTCTCGGGGAATTCCCATGTTTCATTTCTTTAGTCCTTACGCTTATTTTGCTAGCAGCTGTTAGTTCGAGTCACACTTGACCGATACTGGTCCGCACCGTCACCGCACCGACAGTTGGCCGAGTGACCGCTCGCACACTTGGCCGTAGCTCGTCCTTGTAACAAACATGTTCGTACTCAGTCCTCAGTCTCCCTTAACGTTTTTGCGTGGTTGTTTCACAGAATCGGTGTTCAAAAATATCTGTAAAAGTGACTTGCGTAAGGTTCTTTATAACCTACAAAAGTAATAAGGTACGTTAAAATACTTTCTTTACCTGACTCACGTTATCACCTCACTGGTATTCAAACGCAGTATTCACAAATCATCATTCAAAGTCTTTCGCACACTATACTGGATTGAAAGATTTTCGCGTTTCTGAACGCAATCACAATGAAATGTCAATCACATCGCACTTGACGTGTTTCTTCTGTTTGTGGTTACTTTCGATTCATTCGATATTTTTTGTTAATAAAGAATTATATCATTATACATTTTAGTTTAAATATAGACTGTAAAGATGTCTTATAAAGTTTCATGTACTCTCAAAGATTTAGTCATGGAGTTTCTTGTTAGCTGCATAGTGCACCTCTCTGGAAGCCACCTAAGAGGACGTGAGGTGAAATAGGGGGGGGGTCAGGCGAAATCTCACGAAACCTCATCAAGGAGGAGGGGAGTCAACGAATCTCAAGTGAGATTTTGAAACTTTTGTAGAATTGTAGAGCTAAAAAAAAGTCTACAAATGGCGCAAAAGTCGATTTTAGGGGAGTATTTTGGTCAAAAAACCGACCGTAAGGCCGTATAGCCGACCTTCGGAGCATGGAACCTAAAAAACCTAAAACAAAAAGTCTCAAAAAGTTACGAGGTCGATTAGTAGGAGGGGGGAGGGTCTCCGTAAAAGTCTCAGGTCATTTTGCAGGGGGGGTCCGACCAAATCTCACGATGTCTCACCACAGGGGGGGGGGGGGGGGTCCAATTCCCGAAAAACACCTCACGGCATTAATGGCCGGCCCCTTGGTAATCCTGCTAGACCTACAGTTTAATGTGGAATTCCAACCATAGAGTGTCCTAGCATTTCACATTAACAAATCAATGCTTTGCCATAGGTAAAATACAATTTTAAGGCTCGTAAAATTTGCAACGGAAACTTGGATTTTAACCGGGGATCTTCCGTATCCCACTTACACGCCGTAGCCATCTAAAACTATAGGCTAAATTTTTAAGTAAAGATAAATATGTTTTAAAACATAATAAAATAAATGTACTCTTTTTCTGTACAATATACTTTGTTTCAGCTATCCCAAAACAGAAACAAATTGGGTGCAGCCAGTATCAGATAGATGATCAAATGAATTTTTGGGAATACATTGGAATATGTTTTCTCAGAGTGGGGTACGCGAACCCTTTCTGGTTCACCAATTGAACGTAGGGAGATCGCGACAATATATTTTACGTTATGCGGCTGATTGGGTATCTCGAGAGTGCAACACGCAACATGGTGAATTGAGATTGAAAATGAGCTAAATGGCTCCTAAAATCGACTCAACTTGCGTCAAGAAACAAGCCCATCCATCAAATTAATTAATAACATATTGCTCTTTGTGAATGTATTACTTCTTTTAAAGAAAAAGGACTTATTTAAAATTAAAATAAAAAGCCAGATTTTAATGGGTTCGCCACTGTTTGGGAAATTTCATAGGGGTACGTACAGCTATGAGTTTGAGAAATTCTGCTTTAGAATGACGCAATCTAAATTTTACAACCAACTGATTAACATGGAAGCGAGGATGAAGAAAATACACTTTTTTTTGAGGTAATCGATAACACGAAAACAATATTCGGCAACAAAGTACCGAAAACTTCAGAAGTGCTTCCTTATGCTTCTCCATATCCACCTGGCCGACACCGGACTACACCAAACCAATGACACACTGTGTCGTTTGAGCAACTTCAAGCGAGTGAGCGCCACTAATAAAGAAGTGTCGTTGCAGTGACTGTGCAGACCAGTGTGGCCTGATCTGAGTGCGTTACAAAATCGTTTAGTAAGTGAATAAAAATTAAATGATATTAAGTTATAATGAATCTTACGTTATTAACAGTACTTATAGTAAAAAGTGAATGGTAAAAAAACTGTGTAAAACCACTTATAAATTATCTCTGATTGGTTTTATATGCAAAACAAGATTTATGAAATGAGTTCGTGTGATTGTGATGCCGGTAGAAAATTTGAAACGGGTAGTTCAAAAAGGAAATGAGCCATCAAAAGAAAGCTGGTGCTTTAATTAAAGATTTTAATCTTAAGAAAAGCCACAAACATTATTTTTAAATCCCTGTGCATACCTTAGTTTATCTTCATCGCTAATTTGTCATTTTATTAACTTTTATAAATCTTCTAATATAATATTTTAAAATTAAAAACTTATTTATTTATAACTTTTGTATTTCTAGTCAATCATAAGAAATACTTACCTTCGGTTCACATACTTTGCACAAAGGACAAGGGCCTAGCGAAAATCTGCCGCCCCAATCTTCACAATGTTTAAGGCCACTGCTGCCTGTCAGGAATCGGGCGGCTCTTCTATGGACCTTCTCTAATGCCTCCATTAACCCCTGTTCACTGGGGCCCCATGCAGAACAACAATATTCTAAGTGAGGACGCATTTGTGACTTGTATGCAATCGATTTAACTTCCGGAGTGCATTGTTTTAAATTGCAACCTAGAAATCGGAGCATACGATTTGCTTTCCCAATTACATTCCAAATATGCTCATTCCACGACAAATTATTACGAATTGTTACCTCTAGGAATTTAGCGGAATCTACCGTTCTAAGGACAGTACCATTAATAGTATATTCAGAGTTAAATGGTGTCACCTTTTTTCTTCTGAGTATGACCCTGGATATGTCTACAAAGTGTCCTAAATTTCCATCATTCTTGTGTGGGTGTTGGGTGCTATTTACGAACAGTAACACTACCTTCGCTCATACACAAATAAGTAATAGTCGAATAATGTTGTTCTATATATGCTGGTCGGATGGGTGTATAAATACAATATACGCTGGTTTCAATTGAAACCATACATTTGTCGTGAATCTATACAGGATATGTTTTCTAGACAGCAAGTATGAAGCCAGTGCTTCACTTCGTTACGTACTATTTTTATCATACGAACTAACGGTGTTATTACTTATTACTTTCGCTGAAGGATGGTTTTATTTTTCCTATTTACTTAATTGACCAGCAAAAGCTGACTATAAGAAAAACGAAAATGTCTTATCTGTTATATTGACGCAAAAAAAAGAAATAAAAATCCTCAGCAGTTTAATTATGAAAGCTCCGAATGGCTACAAAAGTAAAGATAGTTTTTTTCCCCCTTCCAGAAGAAAGCCACTCGATCAACAACTCGTTTGAAAGCAGTCTTTATTGCGCTATAAGTACTTCTTCCCGAGCGTAACGTGACGAATAGTCGAGTCAGGGGATTTGTGCAGAAGTGCTTCGTGGAGCTAAAAAAACTTTAAACTGTTGATTTTAACTCTTCTCCATCCAGTTTCACTCGCAGAGAAAATAAAAGAAGTTAGAAGAACAGTCTGGAATCCCATGCTGTAACCACGCAGATGCCATACGACATCAACGCTGTGCTGGGGTCATACTATGCCCTACAGTTGGGAGAGATGCTGTGATCCAACAATGTAGTGAGTATGGAAATTATTTTTGCATGTTACTCTAAGAAACTCTTCCAGAATTATGTTTACAATAAAATTTTATTTTCAGGAACGGAAGATACTTCACACGCACATGAACTGTATTATCAGTATATATGTTCCCGCAGTCATGTACTTCTATTACTGGAGGCATCGGAATGTTAGTGTAATTAATCCTTAATTTAAAAGCTGGATGAGATTTCACTGACTTGAAACTTAAGATGATTTTCATGCTCTACAAATGAGATGTAATTTTGTTAGTTTTTTATGTGGCTTTATGCCTCGTCTTTATTGTGGCCAATAGAGGTGGGGAACGATTGAGGTCAAACTCATTATTAAATTTCATATTGCAGTTTGTCGTTGTTGAAATTTTTAATTGTTTTATGCTGTATAAGGGAAACAGTAAAACTCCTCTTTCGCGATGTAGAATTTCAGATAATTAGTGGGAATAGTAAATTGAGGTCATTTACTTCCTATTTCTGAAAGATGTTATAAATTAATTTCATTCAGTTGTGATTTAAATTTCTTATCTCACTTCAGAAAATCTGTTATCTGATGCATATTTAACTAAGACATACGAGGGTAGGCTGAAAATAAATACACATATGCTAATAGAACACGACTAAAAACAAATAGCAAGATTGGGCAGAAAGTACATTAAAGTATAATTCTTATGCTTCAAAATCATACGTTTATTTTTCAACATAGTCACCGTTAAGGCTAACACATTTCTCCCAACGAGTAACAAGTTCTTCCAACTTTTCTAAAATCCAGGATTTAACAGCTGCCTTCACCTCATCGTCGGAGATGTAATGATTACCCTTGAGAATCGCAAGGTGCAAGATCAGGTGAGTAAGGAGGAGCACAGATTTTACGGTATCCCAACTATTCAATAATGAAGCCGACACGTTCCTTGGATATTCCAATATGGTTTGCGATACGCTTTTGGGTGATTCACTGATCATTTTGAATCAAACCGTCGACGATTTTGCGATGTTTATCGTCTGTGGCAGTGATCGGACGTCCACTGCGTTTTTCATCAACAGTTTTGGCTTTTCCAGGCTCGCAATCATGAAATTTTACTGCCCATCTATTTACAGTAGACCTATCAACAGCATCGCCACCATAAGTAGCCTTTAAACGATGATGAATCTCACTAGGAGTCACTATTACAACAGCACGCTGTTTAACTCGCGTTGACATAACACTAGAACACGTCTCCATACTACCGCTTCTCATAATTCACTGAACCTGGGCATGCGTATAGAGGGGAATGCCACCGGGCGCGCTTCTGAAAGTCACTTTGTTGGTGCATTTCTTTATAGCCTACACTAGTAATTTGCCGAACTACATTATAAGTAAACTCTTACCTTTCGAAATTGTTACAAAGACATGAAATAAATATTGTATAATACATTTGCAAAGGTAAAAAGTTAAAAATCATGAAATCGCAATCTGCAGAGGTGTAAGATATTTTTCCTTGAAGTAACAACGTCTGACTCTCTCAATTACACAATTACATCTTATAGAGAGATAATTATATAAATGGCATAACTTGTCCTACAGCTGTTTTAGTCAATGTTCTAACACAGGAAATAAAATGTTACCCATAAAAACCTGACAGATTTAAATCCAAATTAAATAGTTTTTCGCCTCAAAACCAATTTTACTCTGTAATAGAATTTAGTTCTTGGATTTTGGTAAATGAAGAGGACTGAGAAAGTAAATATGCTTCCGAGTAAGGAGAGGGAAGTTGAGAAGTCACTTCTAGCCTCAGATATGGTGAATAAAAATTTCTATGGAATTGTTTACGCAATATGACTTTCTGGAAATTGCAGGTTATATATATATGTGTATATATATATATATATATATATATATATATATATATATATATATATATATATATATTTTAGAACTGTATGTTCCGTTCTATTTCCCCGAGACTGTTTTCACAACAGATCGAAGCGGAAATTTCTGATTTAATCTAATCTAGATTTCGAATAAGACATATCACATTTATTTCTCTGAAGAAGTTTGACTAACGATATTCATGGCGTAATCACAGAGGAAATTTTCGTGGAGAAACTGTTTGTCCAAAGATATTACTGTAAGACTTGATGGAAGGTTCTATCATTGCGAATTCAAAGCGTTTACTATCAGTTTGTTCATATTTTGTCATTTATTTGCAACAGAGCTGTTCATGACAGCGGATAGTCTTGGTAAGCCCATTGCATGACCTCCACGCACTACGGAGTAAAGCAGTTTGGATTTCTTTGGGGGAATTTAAATCTGTAGTGTATGAAATACCTACCTATTCTGAAATAGATCTCTTTGCAACAATCGTGTGCGCTGCTGCTGACATCCAAGAAAATCCAGGTGTTTTCGACAATGTCCTACAATCCTTGGTCCGGCGGTGTAATGCATAAGTCGAAAGTAATAGTGGGAAAAAACGAACACTTCCTGTATCATTATGAAATGAAGTAAATGTTTTCCCCCTAATTTCTACCTTGCGTCCTTTCATATCTTGTACCTCTGCTATCACTTTCCCATGGCCTGCTTTAAATTCATATGCAAGTCTGAACAGTTTCGGTGTTCTCCACCTGGCTCCTGTACAGACAGATTTTGTATTTTCATTTTTGATTTTTATGTAATTTGGATTACAGCCGAAGTAAATGTAAAAAAAATACACTCCTGGAAATTGAAATAAGAACACCGTGAATTCATTGTCCCAGGAATGGGAAACTTTATATACACATTCCTGGGGTCAGATACAACACGTGATCACACAGACAGAACCATAGGCACATAGACACAGGCAACAGAGCATGCACAATGTCGGCACTAGTACCGTGTATATCCTCCTTTCGCAGCAATGCAGGCTGCAATTCTCCCATGGAGACGATCGTAGAGGTGCTGGATGTAGTCCTGTGGAACGGCATGCCAAGCCATTTCCACCTGGCGCCTCAGCTGGACCAGCGTTCGTGCTGGACGTGCAGACCGCGTGAGACGACGTTTCATCCAGTCCCAAACATGCTCAATGGGGGACAGATCCGGAGATCTCGCTGGCCAGGGTAGTTGACTTACACCTTCTAGAGCACGTTGAGTGGCACGGGATACATGTGGACGTGCATTGTCCTGTTGGAACAGCATGTTCCCTTGCCGGTTTAGGAATGGTAGAACGATGGGTTCGATGACGGTTTGAATGTACCGTGCACTGTTCAGTGTCCCCTCGACGATCACCAGAGGTGTACGGCCAGTGTAGGAGATCGCTCCCCACACCATGATGCCGGGTGTTGGCCCTGTGTGCCTCGGTCGTATGCAGTCCTGATTGTGGCGCTCACCTGCACGGCGCCAAACACGCATACGACCATCATTGGCACCAAGGCAGAAGCGACTCTCATCACTGAAGACGACACGTCTCTATTCGTCCCTCCATACACGCCTGTCGCGACACCACTGGAGGCGGGCTGCATGATGTTGGGGCGTGAGCGGAAGACAACCTAACGGTGCGCGGGACCGTAGCCCAGCTTCATGGAGACGGTTGCGAATGGTCCTCTCTGATACCCCAGGAGCAACAGTGTCCCTAATTTGCCGGGAAGTGGCGGTGCGGTCCCCTACGGCACTGCGTAGGATGCGACGGTCTTGGCGTGCGTCCGTGCGTCGCTGCTGTCCGGACCCAGGTCGACGGGCACGTGCACCTTCCGCCGACCACTGGCGACAACATCGATGTACTGTGGAGACCTCGCGCCCCACATGTTGAACAATTCGGCGGTACGTCCACCCGGCCTCCCGCATGCTCACTATACGCCCTCGCTCAAAGTCCGTCAACTGCACATACGGTTCACGTACACGCTGTCGCGGCATACTACCAGTGTTGAAGACTGAGATGGAGCTCCGTATGCCACGGCTAACTGGCTGACACTGACTGCGGCGGTGCCCAACCGCTGCGCAGCTAGCGCCCTTCGACGGCCAACACTGCTGTTCCTGGTGTGTCCGCTGTGCCGTGCGTTTGATCATTACTTGTACAGCCTTCTCGTAGTGTCCGGAGCAAGTATGGTGGGTCTTACACACCGGCGTCAATGTGTTCTTATTTCAGTTTCCCGGAGTGTATTTTCAAAAGGAGTTTTCTCTCTTATACTGAACGTGGGCCCAATCAAGAAAGCCGAATGGACCCTGGTTCAAACCTGGAAAAGAATGAACTGAGGATTATGTTTGCGTTCTGCGAAGAGGAAATTGTACTTAAGGTGATACATGATATAATAAAAGATTGAGACTGCTGGATAGGTTCAAAGAAAACAACTATTTTGGTGGTTCCTTCCCAAAGCAGAAAAAAATAGTAAACAACCATCTAATGGGATTCTTCTTCTTCCTAGCATTTATCCCACTTCTTCCATTTCAGCCGGTCTTGTGCATTATCTCACTCATATCCTCTCACAAGGTACTCAGCCCTCAGGACTTACATTAAGTGTAGTTATCGCAACTCAAGTGGTGTTGTTTCGTAGTACATGGCTGTACCATCCCGCATTTTCTCAGGGACTAGAGGCACACGAAACGCCGCTAGAACGTTCCGATTTAGTGAGTCCCTGTGGCCAGCGAATCATTTTCATGACATACAGCTGTTGTTGACGTCTTTTCGTGACTCCGTATAGTGCCACTGATCGGACGATGACTTTGTACAGCACTCCTCTGACCTGACGCCACTTGACTCTGTTTCGGATGTCTGCGAGCGTCTGACTATTCGAAAAGATTAGTGATTCTAGGTATTTGAACTCAGATGACTTACAGAGTTAAAGTCCGTTGATATTAACAGACCCATCACTTGAAGCTCGGTCTTCCGTACATAGGTCGCATGCCGTGTTTATCGAGGGAATTTTTCAGTCGGATTTGTTGTTCCAATTATTGACGAGTCCATATCATCAGCATAGAGCAGTTTCCAGGGGTGTACAGCAATTATATCGACGGAGAGAGAGAACAAAGCCGATCCCTGATGAGCACCAAATATCTTCTTAAGTTGCCTTTCCATCAGAAGACGTCTTGCGTGAATTACTTCTATCGTTTACGTGCCTCTCAATCGTAACAACGCTCCGAAGGGGTGCATCCAAAATACGATCAAAAATCTTTATCTAGTGGCTATGTGGGTGAATATGTCTATAGCTGGAGCAGTCTATCACATCTCCTTTTCATTTCCAAATCGTTATTTTAATACTTGTGAGTCAAGCACAAGGAGCTGCATCTAGGTCTATGGTCTGTCTGCGATGCCTTTGATCCAAGAATATTGCAAACCTCCGATGAGATATCATCTGGTTCAGTTTTTCATCACCTGAGTAAATCGGTCGGTTTCTGTAGAGATTTATAGTTTTCATCCTTGATTTTCATAACAAGTGCAATATCTCGAGTGGAACGGTGACGAATCTACGCTATCTGGTAGATGTTTTTTGCTCCTTCTGGGGTATTTAGCTTATCGTACATGTTCCTATAATGGTCTTCTTTTCCTTTGCAACTTCCTGCTTAGCGACTGACTTTAGTCGTCTATATTTCTGCCAATCCATTTAACAGGATTGATTCAGTTTCTTTTAATGACAGATTGAGTTTTAATTTGCAGCTCCAAGTACTAGTAAACAGGAATTATTATAATTAATTCAAACCTAAGAATAAAAATAAAAGTAGATTGAAAAGCTGGAACAGTTGATGCAGGAGAAAAAACAAAAGGAGCGCTCCTTCATGAAGAACATGTAGTAATGTCAATAGAGCATCGAAGTAGGTAGAGAAATTAGCTAGGGTAACAGAAAATGTGAGCATACATGCAGATGAAATTTGGTCTGTACTTTTTCGGTGCGCAGGAGCGGTAGCTACAGCGATCAAATAGCGAGCTTTATTTAGAGGTTGAAAGGTAGCGAAAAATCATTGTGATAGTATAAGTACGTATTGGACTTGAATTACTGATGTTGAACACATTATAATTTTTAAAAGACCTTCAAATAAATATAAAACTATGTAGGCTGGATCTTCAAGAAATAGACGAAACCACTACACCTGAGAGAGAAAAATATTACGTTTCATCAGTAGTAATCCACCAACAGAATTTAATGAGCTCGCAGAACTCCTCAAGTATTAAATATGGAAACGAAATACTAAACTCCAATCCTATCAAATGAAGTATTTCCTGCTAACTTCCATTTAAAAAAAAAATTAAAATTAGCAGCAGTAAAACATGTATACAAGACAGCCTTAGGATGAGGATATAGTTAAAACATTCCTCAATTTCCAAGTTCATGTTGATAAAAGCAGTTTAATTTACCTGCAAGAACAACGCTGCAATGAAGAAATCATCCATATGACCATAACCTTAGATATAATTGAATCATGGCCTTGTTATACTTCAGCAATAGTAAATATGTAACCTTTATGCAAGGAATAAACACAGTTTACCGACGAACATGTGATATAAGCGACTTCCTTTCATGAACATTACTGACAGCATTTTATACCTACTGCCAGGTCGTAATAAGTACTAATAGAGGAAATTAAGTGTTGCCATCTGTCTCTGAAATTTAAGTATGTTCTGTATTTTTTGTTTGTGAAATATGTAGTTTATGAGACGGAGATTGCGGACCGTTCCGGCAGTAAGGACGGCCGGTACGCGGGCTGGTCCAGTGCACAGAGCCACACAGGGCTCGCATTCGGGAGGACCCCGGATCGAATCCCCCATATAACATAACCCGAGGGTATGGTTTCAACATATGAGAATCAGAATTAAATATCTACAATTTATTGGAAGAAAGCGGTGGAGAAGTAGTGAGTGACAAGAGATGTAATAACAATGATTAAGTGAGTTCGGTGGTATTAACACCAAAAAAAGAAATAAAGAATTCAGCTTGGGAGGAAATGAATACCGAAGAGGAGGGATTGGTTGTGAGCACATTACAAGCTAAGTACTGTGCTTAGCAGGAAAGAGAAGACTAGATCGATCGTGTGCTGATGTCTTAACGACAATTTCGTCTGCCAAATATTTTGAGAAATATCTTGGAGGAAATAATTTAAAAAAATACAGCATTTAGAATAACAAATGAATTTAAAAAAATTGCAATCATTGGAGACTGCCGGCAGAAGTGAAAACTCAAAACTATGAATATACGCGCAACACCTCATACTTACCGCTACAGATAAATAATAATAATTCCGTGTAGTCATAATGACTTGGTGACAGGGTTTCTATTGGATAACCCGGTAGTGCTACCAGGTACAGAGAAGCTACAGTTTAACGTGGAATCAGAAACACGGAATCGTTCTGAAGTAGTTCACATTACATAGCTAGAGGTGGAGGTCTATGAAAATCCCCACCGTTACAGGGATTAGAACCGGGGACCTTTCGTTCCCGAGTCAGATACCTTAACCACTGAACCACCACACCGCTACAGGTATCATTTCGGTAAGGCAAATTCGTAATATTTTCCCATCCAAAATCGCCCAACGCCCCTAAGGATGTTTTAACTTCAAAAACTAAAAATCTAACTTAATTCACAACCCGAAAGTTGGTCGAATCTTCCCGAAGGAGATGTACCAATCTATTGTGTCAGAGGCAGGAAGGCCAGTTCCTTTCCTCAGAGGCCTACAGTTTAACGTGGAATCAGAACTACGGAACGTCCCGGCTTAGCTCTTATAATCAAATACATTTCCTGCTCACCACGGGATTTGAGCCCCTCGACCTGAGAGAGAAACTTTCGGAAATAAGGGACCGTGCACAAACTACGTGGCTCGGTCCAGGGGGGGGAGGGGTTGGCTGAAAGGCTACGCTGGGCTACGTGGGGGGAGGGGGGGGTTCCGAGCCAGGCCACGTAGCTTACCTTTCTTAACATTTTTCACAGTTATAATGAGGAACAGAACTCACAACAGCAAGTGAATATTTATTTCCCTCAGTAAATTATCTCCGTATGTAATTTGCAATAGTCTTTTTTTTTAATGAATTTATTATCCGTTCAGCAAATATTGCTATACAGGACGATGTTGAATTTTACAAAAAAAAAAAAAAAAATTACAACAATGTTAGCAACATGAATGTCAGTATTAAAGTAATAGAAAACAGTTATCAGAATTAGAACAGTAATCAAAATAGTTAAAATGAAATTGGTTTAAAATAATTACTCTTTTTAAATATATACATTTTGTTTCGAGCACTGACAAAAATCTGATCTATACTTAACAAAGGACATGTCAAATAGAAGATGACAGGCCACACGGTATTTAATTTATTTGCTGGTTCACTTCTTCTTCGGAATCACTGCCTGATAGGACCGTATTATTTGCCATTTTGGAGAAAGCTAGCTACTGACGACATGATGATCTCTTTTATTATAGGGAGAAAGGCTATGATTAATCCAGAGATTAGTTCATTTATTAGGCTGGTCCATGCAGTACCTTGCCCAGTGTTGTGCTCGTTATGTGGTATCTTTGTGTCGTGAGGTGATGTGTTACGGTTTCCTTGTAATATATTACTGTAAGAGGGCTGAGAATTGTTTTGCGGAATATGCTGTAAATTAGGTTTCTCTTTGTTTTGTATATTTGGTTAGCTATGTATTTATAGCGTGGTGGAGGCGGCACTATGGTTGGTAAAGATGGAAATTCCGGTGAGGCAGGATTGGGCAGTATGTGTGTCCCAGTCATCTGTTTGTCTGAGAAGCTAAGTTTGTTTTGATGTAAAGGTTTTTTGGAACTTCTAAGTTTCACTTCTTCGTAATATTTACATCCTTTAAAGCTAGCTGGATGTTCCCCGCCGCAATTAACACACTTAGGTTTTGCTGTACGCGGGTGGTTACAGGAGGAATAATGGTGCTTCCCATCACAACGAACACATCGCGGATCAAGTTTGCAATAGTTTTTTGTGTGACCATAGAATTGGCAATTTGTACACTGGGGGATGTCTTTTGACTTTCTGCGTGGTTCTACTTAATAATGCAGTGGAACAAGTTCCTCTTTTATTTCATCATGTGTTAGTATGGTAAGTTACGCACGATAACCGATAACTGTTTTGAGTCTGGGGCACGAAATGTATGGTATTTCTGCTTAATGGTATCAAAATGTTTTGTCAGCGTTCTAAAATCCTGAATAGAGGTTGCATTTATTTTAATCACTTTTCCTTTAAGTTCGGTTGAAAAGTTATTACTTAGCAAATTTTTGAGATCTCGAGTAAGTCTTTGATGATTGTTTACGTCGTGTAGAAAAATTGGTGGTGTTTTAACTACTTCTGTGATTTCGGTTGTCTCTTCTACAGGTTCTTCGCGATGAAAGATTTGGAATCTGTTTTGCGTCGGTATATCAATAACGTATCTCATTTCTGGTGGTCCATTATCATGTGATAAGGCCCTTGGAGGTTGCTGCAAGTTATTTCCACTATTTGTGCGCGGGCGCTTTTGACCGGTTCTTTTTTGATCGTTAATAACATCCATCCATGGGCGACATGAAACTACTTGTATTATTTGGGCACTGGGGAGGCTGAGGCAAACTGGCGCCTGCGTTAAACTGTACGTACATTTGGTTCAGCAATGTGTCGGCCGTCGTGGGATGTGTTGTTCCCATCGGTTGTGAGGATTGGAGTTGATGCTGTTGATATTGAAGCATCTGCTGCTGATGGTGGTGGTAATGTTGTTGCTGGTGGAGATGGAGCTGCTGGGCTGATTGTTGTTGCTGCTGTTGAAGATCATGCTGCAGGTAGGCTGTGACCTGCTGGTGATGGGCTGTTTGACATGGCTGCTGCTCTGGAACTGTTAATCTAGATGGGTGGGCTGCGTTGTCTTCAGAAATCATCTCGTTGGTGATATCAGATGGATTTACGGCACTTATATTAGATTTCTCGCTGATCATTGAGTTGCGAATGGCCGAAGCCAAGTCCGTGTTTATAGACATCACAAGCAACCGGTCGCTCAGTACGTTCAGTTGTAGTCTTCCACCGATGGGCCACTAAACAGTTTATGGGGTCACATCGGTAGAAGGTTTGGTAGCTCACGTTAAACGATATATTTACACTTATTGTTCAAAGTTATTCGCGAACACGTTGCGTCAGTAGAACTTTCCGATAGCGATGCGAGCACTGTAGTGGAGGAAGTACACGACCGTTCTCGTCCGCTGCTCACACGGAAGTCAATAGTCTGACAAGAGAAAACAGTATAAAATATCTTCTGGAATCAAAAGGGAAAAAGCTACGTGTTACGTGGGGGGGGGGGGGGGGTATTTTGTGCTACGTGGTTTATGCACGCTCCCTAAGTACCTTAAACGCTGAGCTACCAGGCTGCCTTGTTTTGCAATATACGTGTGTTAAGTACTATCAAAATCTCATAAAAACTGTGGGTTTGTATTTATAACGTTGATAGAAATTAAGGCGAGAAGGGAAAGGAGGAGAGGGTTTAGGTTTTTGTAAATCGAATGTAAACAGTATTTTTATTTGTTTTAAAGTGCGCAAAGATCCATCAAAATCGGATAAAAACCGTGTGTTTGTACATAGAACATTGGCAAAAAAGCAAACAACCATTCATATTTATATATTAGATACAAGTATAACCTATACTTTCACTACTGTCCAAGCGCAACACGTCATACAGATATACTGTTAATATTAGCTTGTTGATGCGCGAACTCATAGATATCGCCTAGTGTGCTTGTAGAAGTTTTATCTTCAATAATGAATTAAGTTAATCCTAATCACTATGGCTCTGGGATGGGCAGATCGAGAAAGTATGCAACAGGCAGATGCATAATAATAACCGAAATAATATAGAGGAAATGTATTTGTTCATTTTTGCAACATCCCCGAACATTTCATATCCTGTGCTGATTTTCGAGAAACTAAGGGAAAATAGATACTCAAAGCAGAAGCATTACTGCTGCCCCGGAATAGCTGCCTCCGTAAGATGTCCTAATATGTTGTTTTTATCTGCTTTACGTCTCTCTACTAATATGTTCCTCACAAAGAAATCAAATGAATGTTTCCACGCGTGACAGCATATGGCTCTGTAATTTTCAGATAAGATATTGCGGAAATACAGCAAGCGAAATCCATGTTGTTCAGTGCAGTTAACTTCACGGTTGACCTGGTTCTAGCGGAATATAACTCGCGATCAGAAGTGGATCGAACTTGTAAAACGGTATTTTTCACGTCCCACTCAGTTGATGTCAACAAACTATAAATATGTCTGGCACCATGTAAAACTGTTAAAAGGGAATCAGAAGCGAATACTGGAGAGGGATACCTGAGTATGCAAGTGAGACATGGAGGAAGTATGTCATGACGCAAATAATCAACTGAATCATAAATATTGACCAGCGACGCCTCTAGATAATCGGTTACTCTAATCGCAATAATAGATGACTAGACATCGAGAGGGCGACGAGCTACATACAGTTTCAAAACCAAAACAAAAACGAAGTGATTAGGTGGCTTAAATAACTAAACAAGCCGAGAAGAGTCATCAAGAGTGTCAACAATAAAATACAAAATTAAAAACGAAAAGTGGAATATAGTAACTTTAAAATAGAAGATGATTTTTTGGTGTTCAATTATTTTTAGTTTTCATGGCTGCTATTTTAACATGAAAATGCTTTTGAAACTACGTTAATGTTTATATTTTCCGTTCTCGAAATGTTGGTAGTTTATGAACGCGGTAGATACGCTAAATCTATAAGTTGTTACTGGGCTAGGGGAAAGTAATAGGAATGAGTTACTAAATACATCTCCCTCTTCTTAGAAAACTACTGTTGTCCGAGATGCTGTAACGTATAAAATTCTACTATTAGTGAAGTTTCTATGCTACTATACGTTTCTTTATAGCTGTGTAGCATTGCTGGTACTATTACACTGACATTGTTCCCCGTAATACTAGATACTGTCTTTCTAGGGAAACACAGTTTGTTATACGCAGTCAACATTCTCTCTATGTGACCCGCGACTAATCCTTACAGAGAAACACATATATTAGCAGTTTATTGTCTGTACTTAGAAAGTTTATTTATTTTCCCTCTGTTTCTAATCTAATATCGAAATGTTTTAGATTTTCATTGAAATGTAGAGTACATTTCGACAAGTCAGCTTTATTTTCCTCCTAGTTATACGAAGAAAGCATATTTACTGTATTTTCCCGGTTACAAAAATGTACAATTTAGAGGGATCGTTTCCACCCGTCTTAAAAATGCTGTTAATATTTCTAAGATCCTTCAGATTTTGCAGAGTGAACGCTTAAAGTCCAATGCAGATCAGGTTCGTTTTGTAGCCAGATCAGGTCAATCGATTATTACATTTGAACATAAAAACTCTTTCCTTGTCCGTAAAAACTTATTTTTGTCACTTTTAGAATCTGTGCAAAGCATTTTTGGTTCAAATAAACCTAAAGAGGGCCAACTCAAGACATAGATGAGATAGGCTGAAGCTGTTCCCTGATCACTTCGTCGCCTTTAGTGTCACCGCAGCTGACTCTTCGCTTTTGAATAAAGGGTTGGACATAGACGCACAGCCATACATGGATTGTCGAAGCTTCTCACATTTCACTGATAAGAACATGTTTTATACCCTTAAAATGACTTTCGAACAACCTGAAATACCCGTACTGTATATAAAATCGATTAAACATTTTTTTTATTTAAAACGCTTTCAAGAATGGAATAAAATTTATGTGTAGACTAAGAAATCACGGAGTAGTTTTCCTGTAATTATTCCTTTTAATTGAACATTTCCGTGTATCTAATCGCGTGTGTTATTATTAAGTGTAGCGCCTGGTGATTAGGTAGCTCCGTGTAGCAATGTGGCCGCTAGCGGGCATCCTCTCATTATGGCGCCTCCTGCCATATCCCTTCCAAACCATTACCTTTCCGGATAGGTGCAATGCACCCTCCACCAAACACTTTTAGTGAATCGCGGAGTAATAGTAATAGTAATATGTAGTATGTTGAAAGCATATGGCTTGCTGTTAGTTTACTTGAAATTCCATAGTGAGAATCGAAAAGAAACGATTTATTTGATACTGACTAGCTGAGTTCACTGAATTCAAAAATGGCTTAAGGATTCGAAAAACTGAAAAATCCTGTGTGCGCGGAAACATGTTCTTCATACGCAACGCCTTTTTTCTGTAGATGATTTCTTGTAGTGGAGCGGAGATGCATTTTTATTTAGCTGAGCTGCGGATCGAATGTCATAATCACAATTCACTGTGATATGTTTCGCAGAGTAATTAAAAGAATATCAAATTTTAGAAATTACTTTTTAATTTCAACACGAAATAATGTGTTATCTATTGATGCAACGTGATGATTCGAGACAACATGCATACGTTTGGAGCTCCAATTATCTCCACTACCGCGTATAGCAATTGGCAGTTACAGCGCGTGTGACACATCCAGTGCCTAAATTAATCTGTAATCAGTAATCACATACACAAAACTTGCAGTAATAAAAGTTCACGCTCGATAGATCAACAATGACTTGGGACGTTCTTTGGTAAGTGTATATCTACCGAATACCCTTTCTTATGCATTGCAGCACTATAATTATTCAAGAGAACATTAAATCTATATCTATATTAATATAAAACTGTAACAGGGCTGTGTCTGAAAATTTCAGAAATTTAATAAATTGTTAGACTCGGCTATTTAGAGAATCCCTGAAAAAACACTTTTGTTTCTAAAATTTTTAGCCGTTTATGTGTATCTGGGAATTCTGTCTTCACATATAAACCACTGAACATATTTCGATCTGGTTTTCACAGACTGAAAGCTTGAGATGTAACTTATAATATGAAGTGTATGTTGTCACGCTTCTTACCTGGGGACAGACTAATAAACCAAGATAGAATCAAATTATTAACAAAAAATACATTTAATTTTAGCAAATAGCCTGAATTTTCTAAAAATAACAGGCTTCTGAAGTAAATATAAAATATATTAAATTGCTAGAGAAATCAAAATATAACAATTAATTTTATTTATGTACATTTAGTGCCATTGGCTCACAAATATATCTTGTTCACGTGGATAAAGTCACAGGCAAATTTTATCTTCAGTGAATATTAAATATTGTAAAAAGTGAAGTGTAATCTGAAAATAAAATACCGTGAGCAGGGAACTCATATGACAGTCACTTTCAATAACCCTGATACCCGAGTTCTCATACTGCAGTTCAAATACTTTTTCTCCTTACGCCACTAATTTTAATCTACTATACTATCACTATATAAAGCTACTACAGCAGGAGTATTATCTGAAAAGTTTTCGTCGTCGACGTAAGTTTGAGAAACTACTGTTGAGAAAAGAAAAGCGATATTGCACAAAACTTAAATACTGATCGCTCTCAACAAACAAACGAAAATTTGTTAGTGTCTTTCAAAAAAAATTATCCTTGCAAGGTACAGAACGATCTATGGTAGAGAATTTCTCAGGCGTTTTCACGAGAAATAAATCTTACATAATGAATTATTGTTTAATAAAGATGCCAATTCAATTGTTGATTTAATTTTTGTTTATTTCGACATTTTTCGCCTCTCGTCGAAGTATGTTCAGCAATATTTTATATCTTTGTACACATGGTTTTTTTAATGTTGTAAACAATTACATTTATATATGGTATTATAGGTTACTTTCAGTTATATTCCTGTCATAAGGTTTGGTAGTTCATTAGCTGTGTCTTCAACTAACATGGCGCTCTTAATGTTATGCATGCTCTAGAGGCAGTTAATCACTTTGCCTCAGCTAATTATGACACTTTTGCTGCACTGTTTATATTTGATATTCAGCCATCATGCCACTTTTAATGTTAGGCGTGCTCTTGAGGTAAATGGAAACAGTTAAACACCTTGCCTCAGATAACTGCGTCACTTATGCTGCACTGTTTATGTTTGTCATTCAGAGTTATTGGAGCTACCAAACATGATGAAAGAAATGAAGTAATTTATAAACCATATATAAATGGAATTGTTTACAACATTAAGGAAAAAAGCCGCGTGTTCAAAAATTACGAACTGTAGACATTACAGAAAATTTGACAACTGAAGATACCTCGACGATAGATGAAACGCGTCCAAAATAAACTAAATTCCGACAACAGTTGTATTGGCATCATTGTTGAATAATAATTCAGTTTTTTAAGGAGCAACTGCAGAAGAAATGGCCTACAATAATGACGTAGAACTGTAGTTAATACTTGTGGAATAGCGTGAGCGCGTGCGCGGGTTGGATTCGCCCACTCGCCGCCTATATAAACCAGTGAACCTGGGCAGCCGCATCGCTCTGCCAGCCGACCACCACCGGACAACAGAGGTAGGAGATCGATATCAGCTTTGTAGCTGCCGCTTTGCCTCGCTGTTGCCCGCTGCCCTCCCACAATTTCATTTTCTTACCAAAAATAAAAAATAAAAAAGCGGGTAAGACAGTCATAATTCTTTACCGGTTGCCATAGCAACACCGCTTTGGTAGCTGTCCGATATCAGAATACGTTTCCGTAACAGAAATAAAATTTCCTTGCATTACTTTAGCTGCGATTGTTGGGAAGGACTTCCAATCGAAAATTTGTTAGGAGGTAATTTTTTCAAAATTTCGGTGAACGTCTGATTTTAGTAGAAACGACGTGGAAAAAAAATATCCCACCTTTTTAAGACCGTCGTCGAGATTACGATGGAGGAGTATATTTTAGAAAATGCCTCCACATTAATCCTGTAGCTACGAAATATTGTTTATGATCATCCTTTCTTTAAAGAAACTGATAGAATAACAAATCTACAAAAATCGAAGTTTTCACAGGTTGACGATACCAGCAAATAAATTTCAAGTAATACAGGAAGATAGTCTGCGCTCCAACCTACGTTCTAGGACGTGACGTAAAGTGGAAGAAGGAAACTAGAAATATCTTCATGACTTGCATCAACTCAATAAGTATAAAAAAGGTAAAACCACACAACCCATTTGAGATATCGCGTCGTCCCAAACGCGAAGCCGTTTGCTGGAATCGATACTTTGTGTGCCATGAATGATTGAGCACCCTATCCATTTGCCTAAACGCTGTTAGGCCTCCATCCTCCGCTGGCCGCATGGTCCGTCCTACTCAACACTCGGGCCGCCTGCTTCTAGTGGCATAACACAACTTAATTAATTAAACGTTTCCTCTCATTTACTGCTTAGACAATTCTTTCTATTGCCTCATTCTTCAGGGTCAGTAAAAGTGTCTAAAGCAGTGACTTCGAGGATTATTCAAAAGAAATCTGGTACCATCCCTTCATTCACCGCCAAGCTGCTAAATAACTATGGACGGTTATTTTAAAGGCTGTTACATTTTCTTGCGAGGAGCTTCGGAGTTAGCTATATAATAAAAAGTAGCCCAAGATTTCAATCTTATTTCTTGAATTTATGGCAATGATTGAAACACTGCATATTAATGGAGAAAAAAAGAAATTTTTGGGCCAATTATACTAGCATGTGTGTCATAAGTACATTTTATAGAGCTGAAGCAAACGATACTCTGTAGAATTTAAAATGCTTAGCTCACATCATTGGTAGTGATGTTTCTTATTTATTCACGTACTTGCGAGCTTATTTATAAAAATACTTATATAGTTTATGTTCGGTTTATACTGTTGTTAACATCATTTTTACTTTTTTAAAATTGGAAGTTATTTTTGTTAAATATTCTGAAATTGGGATTTTTGAATCCGGTAATACATGAACGCCAAATAATTTTTCAGTAACTAACGATGGTGCTTCAAATTAGGCACTGAATACAAAAAATAAAATAACAAATAACTACATGGTAACTGAATACTAACCGCCAATATTTGCTTTTAATACTGCTTTCATTTAAGTGAAAATATTCCTTTTTTGTTGATATTGCTTAGACATTCCAACGGAATCTTATTCAATTTCATATAGATGTTAATATTTGTGCCTGATAATATAATTTTAATGTATTTCAAATATATTTTCAGACAACAGTTTATTTTGAGCGGTCTGTTCTTCCTGGTGTAGTTTCCAGGAAGTTTCGATACCTTTCTGTAGTGTTAAGGACTAAAGCTTAAGTCACTTAAATAATTAAATGGTAAAAGTCAAATTAATGGGAAAAATTGTGTAACGAATCCTGAAGCTTTGATGCCATAAACCTAGAAATCAGTCCTGAATGAGAGACCACTGTCTCATATTTTATTCAAGAGGAGAAATTAAAATGATGTAGTTAGTAAGAATAATGAAGTGCCAAAATTTGAAAATTTGTTTCACTATTACTTTAATTTATTCAACACAAGTAGAAGTGAAAAACAGTTTATATCTTCAACCTTTCCATGACAAAATTTGAGGGAAAACAGAAGGTTTTAACAAATGCCCTACGAAATAATTTTTTTGGCTGATCAGACGAAAGATAGAAGAAAGTTGCGTAGTAAATGATTTAATCTCTTCACTTACATCTGTATTTTACAGGACAGTAGCGATTGTAGGAAATAAGACTTTTGTGAGGATTCCTGTACATTTATTAGAAACATTGTCTTGAGATAAATACTTGATCACAATAGTTATTTAAATATTTTCGTAAACCCGTTAATAAGACACAATTTGCGTCATTTTTGGGAGGTTACGAAGTCGTGTTCATTAGTTCCAGTAGAGTATGTGAAGCAAGAAAAGATGAGGTACCATCTCTGTGATTTCGGGAAACAACTAAAAACTCGAATCCCACCCTCATCCACAGGGCTTGGTAGTTTGTATTGTTAGCGATCCATCCTCCTAGCGGATAAACGATGTATACCACCATGACCCCGATAATGGGGTGTGATATTACCAGGAAACTGGTTTCTCCCCCCGTTCTGACATAGGGTACGTGTTCGGCTGCCTGTAACGGGAAGTGAACACTCCCTGCGGATTCGTAAGCAACAGAAATTAAGAGCAAACAGTGTAATAACACAATCTCGAAAAATTTCTGTCCTAAATCTTATTCCTTGATTGTTGTCTTATGTTTAATTTGTATTAAAAAAATCGTATGTATAGATAATTTTCGGCGTTGTAACTTCATTTATTAGCAATGTGTTGTACCATTTCACACTTATGTGACGACAAGAAATTCGTCGGTAAGGATTTTTACGTAAAGCCGTTAGACTGAAGTCGAGCTGGCTTACTTCCAGGAGTGCGAGCAGAGCAGACAAGAAAGAAACAACTCCGTAAAGAAGCATAAAAAACACATTGAAAGTTTGTTTATTTTGAGAAAACATAATACCAGCAGAAAAGCATTAGTGAAAAGAACCACCTTGAAAAAGAGGAATCTTTTAGTTCAAAACATTGACCTAGGACTAAAACTGTAGGTGTGAAACATAGCGCTCAGTGGGCGTTAATTTTGGGTTTTATTAATACGAAAAAAGAAGGAAAATAGGATCTATTAACATTTGTTCTATGGAAGGATGCTAAAAATCAAATTAAAAAAAAAAAAAACATACGAAGCGAACTTGCTTTGGAAATTAAGGGTGAGGAAGGATGTTTGTGTAAGAATCTAACAAAAATAACAGACAGAATGGTGGGTTACATTTTAAGACATATGTTAGTGGAGGGAATAGGCAAGGGAAGGAATTGTAGAGGAAGTCAAAGATTTTATAACACGTGTAGCAGATAATTGAGAATGTCGGTTATAAATGGAATGCTGAGATGAACAGATTAATTCAAGATAGGAAGAGGTGAGAATTGCATCAAACCAGTCGAGAGAAGCTATAATTTCGCCGAGTCCGGTAACACTCTGGCCTCGCATTCGGGGGGACGAGGGTTTGATACACCTCCCGGACATCCATGGTTCCACTGCAGGTAAATGGCGAAAAAGTTCCTTCAAAAGGCCATGGCAGAATTCCTTAACCGTTGCTTGCCTCCAGTCCTAATGACTTCGATGTAGACGAGGCGTAAAGCCATAAGAAACAAAAAACAAATACTTGTATGTTTGTTGAATGTATGCGATACTATTGGTGTGAAATGCAGAGTTTAATACGATGCTAATTTCATTTGATTGTCCTTTAAGTTGATTGTAAACTTGTTATCTAACAGTATAACGTCTTTTATTAAAAGATGCTAACTAGAATGACGAATAGCAAGCCCTGAAATCTAGCAGTTTGGAGTTCTAAGAAACATTAGTATCTGAAGGACACGAACAGGTTTGCTAGCCGTTTACTTGACGTAGTTGATTGCACTGAAATCATGAATACTGTCATTATTGTAACGGTTACAAACACTGGAATTACCTGTACAGCCATCTCGAGTACACAAAACACTTCCAGCAATGCTGCCCTATATGGAAATAAATTGCAAGCTAGTGCGCCCTACCTTTTCTCGGCGATTCGATGTTCTGTGAACCATTTCAATCTTATATGCATTCATCTTGTATCTTTAGTAAGTAACCGATATACGTGATATAAATCAAAACGTTTCTAAAACTGAATAAATGTCAATTATAGGAAAAAAATACTCTTCCGCAGGTGTTCATAATTTCGATACTTTTCGTTTTTTTCCATATATTTTGGCACTTTTTCTTTTTAAAAAACTGTACCACGAATGTCTGGAAGGAGAAACTGTTAGGCTGAATTAACACAAGGATGTGCGTAATCAAAGCCGATGAATTTAAATTTTAAAAAAAAGATTCTGCGAGAATGTTTATATTAAATATAGAAAGTTTTCGTAGCCTAAGCTGGGTTACATGGAAAATAATGCAGTATAGTTGCTGCGTACAAAAATTGTAGAAGTTTTCATCCAGAAGACGGAGCCGCTGACAGGAATAAAAGCCGTACTGTCATACGAACAACAGAGAACTACATACTGCTTCGTGCTGCAAATGTCTGTTAGCTATTTCAACATACACATACATTTTTCGACATGTCGTTCATTATACTGATCAGGCAACGTGAACTGCCTACGACTGAACAGGAGAACTGCTAACTAATGCTTACATAAAGTTATTTCTTGATGAAATAGAAAACGACATATTTTTATCAAACTATATTATGTTCTCTCAGTTACATTCAGTAGAATTATTTTGCTGTGTTAGTAATACTGGAAACATGAAATGTGTTAAGAGCCTTACTAAACCGCGTGATCAGAGATAACACCCACCCTGAAATTCAGAGAGAATAGTACATCTTTATTGGCCTTCCCGTCAAGACATTTTACGGCTGAAGAAAGTTTCTTACATCACAGCTAATTTACACTGTTTCGGCATTAACGGCGTTCTTGCTGTGAAAATCGTACAATCGTTATCATAACTTTGGGGGGGCGTGGGGTAATTTTGGTATCTGCGTGGGGCAGTCAGTGTCCTAGTACCCTCGGCAGATTGCACAGCGCTTACCCTTAAAGTCCCATTGTATGGGTAAAGGGCATTGCCAGAAGCATGAGATGTGTAGTAGGATTTCGTGCCATTGGTGACTCTTCTAACCTTGCAAGGGAAGCCGTGCTTAGGAAGACAGTTTTGTTGCATGGTCAGAGTTCTGCAACTACGCACTTCCCCCTATGCCGATATGAGCATGAACTCGAAAGGCATGGGCAGTTGTGTGTGTGTGAAAATCGTGAACCCCAAGGGCTTGGCGCATCTGCTTGAGGAAGTGTCGGATACGGGAATTAGCGGTACCGAGCTACCCCTCTTCTGTTTTTCGTGGCTGCTTAAATGGGATCTCCGGGACTCAAACAAGGGGAAAATAAGCTCTCTGGATGGTTTGTTCATCTCATGTGTTTGATTGAAGGTTACACAAGCACCGAGCTTTCAAAAGTAACAAGCTTTAGTTTTTAACACAAGATGGTGGAAGAAAATAACTCTGAATGAACAATTCCAGAGTTCGTTCTCATCCGATTCCAATAAAAAAAAATGGCAGCGTGTTTACGCTTTCCATTCGTTCGCGGAGAGTTCATTTCAATCTCAGATTTCCGTTACGTATCTCCCAGGAGGAATAAGGCAGATATGTCAGATTGCGAAATACATACGACCGAAAAGCTAAATTAAAAAACTCAAATGGGAAGTAAAGCGACATTATTTACACAATACTTCCGTTAGTAAACAGAGGTTGGAACAGCACAAACTGCATACCTCACAAACCGTACTCGTGCAACTGAATCCTCAAAGCAGTAGCATAATTATTTTGCTTCGATTTATCATTCAATTCTAAAATAACATATTCTAAAAGCAATTAATAAGTATTGCATTAATAAAGTCATTGATCCCCTGATATCCACATTTATATGTGTTCTTACTGTTACGAGGAATTACACATTTCATCCTGTTTTATTACTTTAAGGAACGTCATTAACAGCTTCCGCTGTAGACTAGGATTTCATAATTGATAACTGCCTCTTCATACTTTCCATCTGCAGTTAAAATAAAAGAACGGATTCATCTGGCAACATAGCTAAAATGTGAAGTTGTAAGAATACGAAAGAAATATGAAAGGAATGATTGTAAACTGGGATGTATCTCTGTGTCCAAGAAAATCTAACAAACACAAATTCAAATTAGATCTGAAATTTCTTACTGGATATATTTCATACGATAATATCATTGGGTTGTACGATTATTAATACAAAAGAGAACCTGTTTACCACTTACTTCTCTATTGTCTGGTATACATTGTAAGTAAAATTTTCTTGCTCTCTTATTTATTAACAATTAATTATAAGAATTTGTGACCCGTAATCTAGTAGCTAAATAAAAAGTTTCTTGTACAATAATCAAATCATACTCCACTTGTATACAAGACTTTTTTTTTTACTTATGGCTTTACGCCTCGTCGACGTCGAGGTAATTAGAGGCGGGAAAGGACTGGGGGTAAGGAATTGGAAGGAATTCGGCCGTGGCCTTTTTGAAGGAAGCATCCCAGCATTCGCCTGGAGTGATTTGGGGAAACCATGCAAAACCCAAATCTGGATTCCCGGACGGGGATTCGAACCGCCGTCCTCACATATGCGAGGCCAGAGCGCTAACCGCTCACCCACCACGCTCGGTGACAATAGAAGGAATACACTGTCTAAAATAGAAAGTGTTACACCCAGATGTAAATGGTGGGATTGTAAGAAACTTTGTAGATATATCCAGGTTCATACCCAGAAGAAATTATAACAAATTTAAATAGATCAGACCAAGATTATTTCATTTATATATAAGACTTAGTAAATCACAGACATACTCTATTAGAGATAAATCTGGGGACCGTGCGGTACTATCCTTACGCCCCTTGCAACGCTTGTGTTATGATGGCGGGCATTATCCTGTTGGAAGATTCGGTTTGAAGGGCACCCCGTCCACATAGTGGTGGGTTGTCAACAACAACCACCTCAGTCCTGCTGGACACCAGTGGCTGCACCTGTGGGCTCTTTCCCCACTACGCAATCACTTTACTGCTGGACTCGACTATGTGACATTTATGTATCCAGTTGCGTTTTGCAGTACACGAGGTAAACTTTTCTGGCAGCGAAATCGTGTTAATGGAACTCACTGAATAGGGCTCCGAGAGCGTAACCCAGCTTGATGGAATCGGTTTACAGTTGTACGTGGGGTGACTCTCTCTGTAATCACTGCTTGTTTTTTTTTTTGGGCTTTACGCCTCGTCGACGGCGCGGTCATTAGAGGCGGTCACTGCTTGGATAGGACCAGCAGTCGCTCATCTATCAGGAACAGCCAGTTGTACAATTTGGTGGTCTTCATGTTCCGTTGTCCTTCTGTGTGGACCAGTGCTAGAGTGCTTGAGCCTTCCTGCGTCCAAGTCTCTGTACTGAGATTGCGCTACGGCCAATCCAGGAGATTTCAGGAACTGAACAACACACCAATGATCGGACCTCTCTGAAAGTCACACATTTGGGTGTACGGAGTCGTCACTCTCCGCCTTGGCATGATTTGTCACCGAAAAGCTGTGGAAAAAAATGTGGCACCAAAGCGTTCGCCACTTGTAAAAGAAAAGCAATTTTGCATAGTAAATAGTCCCTAAATTCGCATACTATTACGTGGCATTCAATGCTATTCGTGTGGTGATAATTGGGGCCAAGTTTCATAGATTTATGAAAACTCTATTAGGATGTAACATTCTCTATTTACGCTAGTGTATAGCACGCCATAAATACTTTAAATTTTTTAAATCCAAGTTTGTAATTTCCATGATTTTAGTGTAGCAGTCCCATTGCCTGAACCGATTGTGGTTTCGATGTCCGGTATAAACATTGCCAAACCCTCTATCGAAACCTAATGATTACCAGTAAATTTCATGTAAATAAAAATTCTCATTAAATATCAATGTTTCAATTTTAGTGATAGAGAAGTTTTGATGTTTTTTAAATAACTGCATTCATTTGACTAGTTTCAAATGACATCTGCACACTAATATAGCACTGTGTACTATGCAATCACATCGGTACTCTGAATTCGCAAAATGTTGTTTGGAAAATTCTGCAACAAGGCAAAGTTAAATAAATGGTGGAACAGAGCAGGCACTTTCGTTGTTTTTCATTTTCTATTTTTGTGTTGAGATGATGTCTCCGGAATGTGGAAAATTGCTTATGGTATTTCTGAGACGAAGATGATGCATAGTACAAACTATTATTTTTTACAACAGATAATAATCGTTGCTTTTCCTCTCCAAAATTTCAGCTGCATTTTTAAAGGTGTTATTCGCAACGTCATATCAGAAACAGTTTACAGATTCAGAGATGGAACAAGAGTTGCAAATAATGTGTTACTCCAGTTTTGGTTTGAATATGTATTTAACATAAGAACCGTATGTGCTAGTAGTTACTTTATATATTTACTGTTTGGTAACTTGATGCCCTGGTCATCTCGCCCTTTGTTGTCCTGTGACACAACGTAACGTGATACTATATGACAAACAACAGGGTAAGAGGACAGCGCTGGAAGGATCAACAGCGAAAGAATAACACGACAAACAACATTAACGGAATGATTTCAGATCTTTTTCTTGCTTACGTTTCAATTGAGAATATTTACAGAAACCAAAATTTTTATTAAATCTCTCCCCATTCTTAGAAGTAGCAATTTTTAATGTGTCCTATAGTTATGTGTATAAGTGATCAATAAATATAAAATTTATTATTTGGGGTAATAGTTGAGTTTTTTTAAAAATCAAATTAAGATCCTAACTCATTTCTTGATTCAGATTTTTTGAGAAGATTATTTGTGACCTCAAATGATCCTACAGGAGCATATTTCCCAATTATCCTTACAAATACAAGCGTGGTAATTTGCATCCATTAGACATCTTGATTGGGGAGGAGGTATATTTCGATTTCAACTGAAAATGATGAAGTAATCTTATTCCTCATTGTTCTTAGAGAATGTCGTTGAATGCCATCACCAAATATAAAGTCCTATTAAAGAATACCTTCGTATATCATTTACTTCCTTACATGATTAACAAGTTACTAGAAATATTGCTTATTTCGGTTTCTTCATTTTTTTATTGCTTTATTCCTCCGTTGAAATTTGTAAAGGAATGGTGCAACTTTCTCTCTCTTTCTTTGAATACGTTGGTCATTTAAAAAACTATTTCCTGATATGTTAGTATTATTAATAGTGATAGTATGTTGCTTTTATTGAACCTAACGCCTGTGAAACCTGCCTTCCACATATTACAAGAAAATATTTATAAAGAGATAATAAATTCGTGCAGCGTTTATGCTCACCATATCCTGTTTTTGGGTCAGCAGCTGATTTAATTAGCTCTCTCCATGTTAAAACAAGGGCTAAGCCTTCTCACTACGTAACACAGTTTTGCAACGTGCAATTCATAGTTTCAATTGAATATTTCTTTGTACCTCTTAAAAATTGCCAGTGTGCAGTTTACTTCGGGGTTTGGTACATAGAAATCCGCAGAAGTTAACCAAAAGGAGGGTGAAGAGAGTCATGGGAGTGTACAAAGTATAAATTGGTGATGAAGCGTGGAAAGATATTGGTGGGAAAATTAAGAGAAGTGCGTGGAAAAGTAAAGATGACCTTGACCACAAGCTATCACTTGATTTCAGGCATAAGGGTGTGAGAAAATTTTATTTCGGAGGAAAAGCTGTAAGGGATTGGAATAAATTACCAAGAGAAATGATGAATAATTTACCAAAATCACTGAAAGAATTTAAAGTAAAAATCAGTAGAAGGCAAAAGTAGGTTGGAAGAGGAAAGGAGAGAGATGGCTACCATAGCGTGTGCTCCAGCGCAATTTTATCAGTTATTATTACTCGACGTGAAGACATGGTGTACCTCGTTGAGTGTTTCATTAACAGCTGTAAAGTTGTTCCTTGAGATATCTGCATACTAATGAATTCTTAAATAGTTCCTGGCGTAATGGAACATTACTTCCAATGCACGTTTCCTATTTTTATGTGTTCGTAGTAAACACTAAACACTATAAAAATTTAATAGTTGGGGGTCATACATAAGATGATATCAAAAATTTACAAAGCAACGAACAACGTGATTATTAATGTTAAACACAAAACGAAACAGGGAAATGGCATGAATTGTTTCAAATTAGATAATTAAAAAAACGTTTATCATCCACACGATGCAAATCAAGAGAAACAATGAGATCTGCAGATCATTTACAAACATTATTTGGCTGAACTCAGTTACAAGTTGCAGAGAGCATACGATGTGTCGTTAGTCACAGGACCGCAGATTGTATTTATTTACTATTAGCTGTTACTCGCTATTTTGTACGCATGGACTTAGAATTTTATTGCTAGAACTGGATATAGAAGCCTGTAAGTTACGTAAAAGTTATCAAAAAAAAAACAGGGAGTCAGCATATCATCCTACCATCGAACATGTCTCATGAGGAGAATCAATTTTCAGTGTTTAAAAATAGCAAAAACTAAGATGGGAGGAGAGGTTAAGTGAAGGCGTTTGTCTTTCAGCTGCTCGTACTCTGTCAAAAAGAAGACAAAATATGTTGTTGCCAGGACTTACAAAATAATATTCTGGTGTAGCGTAAATCAACTATAAAATATGTTTTGTCAGTAAACGAAATTTATGAACGGTTCATACTAACAGACTGCCTGTGTTCTTGCTAATGGTCATTCAATTTCCTTGTCAAATTTCATTATTATCGGTATAACCATTCAATCGTCAAAACGTAACAAACAGTGAGTCAGAGTTACTTTCGCATTTATAATATTAGTATCGATATGAACGGGTAGCGTGGTACGACCGTTTGAGAACACATTATCAACAAACAACGTCCGACGTCGTTCCATAATACGTAAGATATAAAGCCGAACTGGTCAGTCAGTGACGAGATTTTACTGACGCTTAATGAGAACAGAGTATGAGTGCACATCTCAGATCAGTTGCCAATACCATATTTCAGCTAGAAGACCAAGCCCACAACAACCATCTCTCGCAGCGATGTTTTCTGTTACGAAAACTCTGTTGTCCAGCCGTGGAGAGTGGGGATCGTATCTCCAATTTACCATGAAAATTATAAACAACAATGTTTTAGTTTACAACAACAAAAACCGCCTGTTTTGATTTACTCACACATTTCCTCATTCGCTATCTTCTACACGTGACGCCATTAATCAGGTGAGCTTAAAATAGGGGAGAGAGGTTCCGCAAAATCTCCACAAATCTCGTTTAAAGGCAGGGGGTCGATAAACATCTCAAAGAGCAGCAGAGTTAAAAAAAAAAAAAGGGTTTTCAAAGTTACGAGGTCAATGTGACGTCACGGGGAGAGAGGCGCCCCACTCCGGCTGGCTCTTTTCTTTAGGAAAATAATGAAGCGAGCAAACAGATCTCTTCAGGATGACCAGCAGAATTATGTGAAAGACAAATAGTTGTAACGTTAGGTGCTGTTTATCGAGGATTGTTTTCTGCTGTAACGTGTCTTTTTTGTTTGAAGTTGTTAAAAGCTAAGAAATACGGTATAAGAATAAATAAGAGATTTTCTGATAGCGGCTAATTTCAATAAATTTATTTACTTCTGGCCCGCCCCGCTGGCTCTGTTGGCCTGGCAGGAGATGTGGCAATGCGTATAGAGTGAGGGCATACGATGCAGGAGACTTTCGGAAGAGTAGGCCTTCCAGGTTTCACCGTCCCTCCTACTTCTCATTGTATACTAAACACACACGCTGGGGAATCCACCTCATTTCATTTCCCCAGAGACTTCGCCCGGAATCATAAGAAGAAGATAAGATTTGATTTTCAAAAAGCAATGTTATATATACAATGTGGCTCTTTGTCTCACTTACTGTACTCAGAACTTTGGATATAATTTGTGCTTTGTGAACATCGATAAACTAGAGTAAAAATCTTGTGTCTATCACCGTCATAGCAAAGTACTGTATGACAACAACAATAATAAAGCCCTGACCTTAAGTTTGAAGTAATATTTTATACACTTGCAACTTACACTAACTTCTGAAGGCGTTGTTTATTGTCAGGTTTTGGAAAACAAATGTGTTAGAAAACGTTTTGCTAGCCGGGGTATAAATAACATTGCATTTATCATCGCAAACTTTGTAATTACGTATTGTTTAGAATATATTATTGCAAATCATTTGAATTTTTGTGTGTTTAGACATTCATTAATGTTGCAGCAGCTCAATGTAATTATCTGTGCTTCATGGAACTCAGTTCATTATTATAGGACATACAATTATTCCGAATAGAAGAACTATTAACGGACAAAAACAGTAGTTAAATAAATTAACTAGTGATCGCTGTAATTTTTTATTTTTTCCTGACAAACGCAAAATCAAGTAATACGTAATCCAATCGATAAGTTATTTGAGATATTTTAAATGAAAAGCGGCTGTATGACAAATCAAGCAGCAAATAAGAAACTGATCGGCCACGTATCCGATAAATTTAAATTTCTGTTTAACATTCAACATTATCAGTTCCGGACATTTCGGGGATGTTTTCGGGCAAGGGGTTGATTAACCATGTGGAGAGAATACCCGCTAGATTTGTGTATTTGCTGCAGCGACATACCTGGCAGATATACTACGTAGGCTAACATGCGAACATCCACTTTCATTTGCAAGTGCGATGAAATACTTCATCCACCGCCCTTATTTGCTTGCAATGACAGGAGAGATAAGATTAGAGAAACAAGGTGTCATACTGATGTTTAAATCAATTCTATCTTCCCTCGTGCGATTTGTAGAGGAAGACAGACATTAAAATATATAAAGCACATTATTGAGGACGTGGGTCGTAAGGTTGTAAGGGGTATAGTGAGATGAAGAGGTTAGTGCAAGACACGAAGGGATGGAAGATTGTATCAAACTATTCAAGAGACTGATGACAGAAAAAAAAGATTAGTATAGATGTAAATGTTGTGTTTAACTGGAATTATCGGGATCTAGCCGGCGTTATGGGATCAACACAACCAAAGGAATTTAGTCATCGAACGGAACTTGAAAAATTTCATCGCACTAAGCAGTTTCGTCACAGTGTGAAAAACCGCAACTATGAACTTGAAAGGTAAAGCGATGTCGAGAATTCAATGAGAGAAAGCGCGAGTTACACATTCAACCGGACGTCCGCGTGTTGCGCAGAGGCGAAAGTGAAGCGTGCATACCACTTCCTATTGTCTTAACAATGTTACAGTACAAACGAAGCCAAGTGTTAAGGTGTTTTTCCGCATTTACAGAACATTCATTTCACTTCATCACCTTGCTTTCCACTGTTCTTGATATACACAGTAATTTTATGTTTTTTTTGTACAATGTCAGAATTTTACAGTGCATATATTACTTTCCTCTCAACAGATAATGCGCTTAGTTAATTTCAAAAAACAAATTATTTCCGTTCTCTTTATGTTCGACGTACTTCCATTCTTCATTAATCTGCACCACTCTGAAACTCTCTCAAATATTTCTGGCGTTCTCCTAATTCCTCTATGTAAACAGTCAGTGCTTCAACACTGTTTAGTTTCCTTTGATACACATCGTCTTTAACTGCTCCACAAAAGAAGAGTCGATTTGGGTAAGATCATGGGATCGAGGTGAGAATTCAATTGCCGAACATCTCGTACTTTGTTTAAAACGTTATCATTTGTAGCGTAACGCTGGAGTTGGTCAAAGTTGTCCATAGTGGTGCAACCTCATGAAGCAGGGTGAACAATCCCAGTTAAAGCTGCCATGGTGGGGGAAGAACCTTCACGGAAACTACCAAGCCTGGCACCCGATTTATGGGTGATATTTTTTTAACTCCACTACTGCCCCTGGCGGCGAAAATAGGTGGTGGCCTGTTTGTTGAAGGGGCGGGCCGGGACCACTACAGGTGGTATCCGGAAGCCCCCTCCTGCTGGGGAACCGTGGCATTTTACCCGTCCTGCCACCATAATGTTATGCCACTGTTTTCTGTTAACGCTTAGTCAATCTGTCACTCCCTGACGATTTCAGGGGCTTTGTGCAAGGTATTCAAAATAAAGCTTAAATAAAATAAAAGTTACCCGAGTGACATAAATAAAATCTGACGACCCATTAAATAAATAAAACATCAAAACCACGGATGATAAATTAAGCACTTTGCATTATACCTGAACCATCACTGAAGGTTCTTGTGATTTAACCAGATGGTAGTAACATGCGCATACTGCTCAGCTTCCTTATATTGCATTATTAATCAGTGTTGTCAATACCATTGTTTCTAACTAAAGCAGCCAGTTTTGCTGTTTATATATTTTTAACGAAGGTAAATTCAGAAAAATCTAATTTTCAGAACAGCTAAAATAATAGTTTCTGACTCCGTGGAAACATAGCCAGCCCAACTTCTGTATTTGATTTATTTGAGCATTCTGTGTGTTGTAATTTCTACGTTCGACTAACAGAATCAGGTAAGTTAGATTTCCTCTCCATGCTATCCAGGGCATTCTGGAGGACGCGGTTTTGGTCCTCGGTTCAGCCTTCCAAATTTCTGTTTTTTATGGTCACCCAAAAACACTCCCGTGAGTGACAGGGGTTGTTTCTTAGCGCCCACTGCTCCCTTAGCTATAAAGACGGGACGTAACCAGCTTTCCCCCTCCTCCACCCTGCACCCTTTGTCTTCGGTCTAACACGAATCCTACATCGTGAAATTAAGCACGTGGTAGAAACTGGGTAAACAAACCTGAATTTCTAGTGCAGCAATCTGATCCAAAACATCTCTCTGGATAGGAATGACCAAGCTAAAAGTTCCCTTCCTAAAGCCAACCACTCCAGGGCTATACGTGTCAGAGTGCAGTCGATCATTCGCTTTACTAAGCGAGCAGTTTATGGCGTGACCAACTTGTCTACTCGTAACCCATTCTCCAAACTACAATATATCTGTGTTTGACGTTAACGACATACAACGTGGCAAGACCGCTAAATGTATGTTCTTAAGCTAAATACATATTCCTATCTAGTATGAAATAATAAACGAATAAAAGGACGGCTGTATCTTTCCTGTAACACATAACTCCATACCACGTAAAAAATGACTTTTAAAAAAAATTAACGTATTCTGGAAATGATGGTTGGTGTCGAATCGGACTGAAAATGGATACGTGATGGTGGGTTACATTTCAAGATATGAGGGATTGTTCAATTTGTTAGTGGAAGGAGACAAAGGTTAGAATATATGAAGCATATAGATCGAAGATCGTAGAAGCTTGTAGATCGGAATAGATATTTTTGAGATGAAGAAACTAGCTCATAATAACAAGAGATGGAGGAATTCGTCAATAATAATTCATATTAACAACAGAAAAATAATTGAAAAATAAATCAGAAATTAATTATCACTGATTTATAAAGCAATGAATAAAAAACGTTGTCTTTCCGGATGGCGCCGCGTTGACTTGTTAACAATAACATTTCGGCTCTTATTTTTGGGCCTACTCAGAGTTTTAATAGACACAAGGTCTTTCTTGACCAATCGTGTGGCCATTAGAACTGCGCGATCCAGGCAGTGTGATTACTTTAATGAAGCCTGTGTTACTATTTGTGAGAAAGGCTGCACAGTTCATGCATGTTCATGTTATCAGTTAAACTAGCTTGTAAACCTGACAATAATTATAGGTTTAAGGCAGATTTTTGGACATTAATTTCTTCGAGATTACTTTAATAATGATATAGAATATATCAGAAACATTCACATACAACTAGTAACTATTAAATGTGAGAAATAGACAGGTAAGATAGAAAAATTTAAAAGACAACGAAGGTCGAAACATCATTCATGAAATGATGATGCCAACAAAATCGAAGCATTGTGAGTTGTTTGACAACAGAATGATATTAACGTGTTTTCTCCCGTTGACCTCAAATACCGAAATCGATTTCTAAATTTTCATAATTTTTTTCGTTAATAGATTATACGGCTAAGCATATTCAGCAAAAAAAAAAAAAGACGTCACAGTCAGATTATTGCCACTCACTAAACGTATTCCACAGTTTTCGTATCTGATTCAGCCGAATGCCGGAATCGTTATTTACGTATAAAGTGGATTTTTCTCCCTATCCCGAATTTAGCTTAGACATAATTAAATTAAAATTTATCTTAATAGATTGTAAGAGAACGTATCTGTGCCTTACTTAGAATTTACTTAGTGGATGTACTATGGAAAGTTTATACAATTTACACGTGTTTGTATCCCGGCTTTCATCTATACTCTTTACTACATTGTGATTAAGGTTTTATGTATTCTGCTGAGAAATAAAGTTTAGTCATCAAATATCATTATTGCAAAATTATTCATCCGTCCTTCGTCTCTACTAACTTCATTGTCAGTGCAAAGCAATGAATTTTGAAAATAAAATGTCGGAAGCGCCCAGTAAGCTCCTCCAATAGCATTAAATCACCACGATTAGCTCACTTGTGCTGATGTTATTCCTCTCTAAATTAACACCCCGCTGTAACGAAATAAAAACATTAAAATTGCACTATCGTCGGGGTCATTAGAAGAGGGAAAAGACTGGCGGTAAGCACCGGGAAGGAATTCGGCCATAAAATTTTAAAAGAACCATCCCAACATTCGCCTGGAGCGATTTCGGGAAACGACGGGGATTCAAACCCAAGTCCTCCTGAATGCAAGGCCAGAGCGTTAGCACTTACAAGTGTCACGGTCGGTTTGTTGCCACAGATTTTCTCTTTTATTGAATAACTACATGGTGATAACCTACTAGTCGGAGGAAGAACTTCAGCAATCTATGCTATCGGCATTAGTGCCATAATATAGCCAGATAACATGACTCTAGGGTGTTTCACTTTTTTCAAAGGTGTCATTATCAATTGACTTTGCTTACGCCCCGAGTATCAAGGATGTAAAAGATATTTATGCCAAATTTCAACAAGATTGAATAAAATTTAGGGATTGTACATTTTGATCACTTTTATCTCAAAGTAGTGAAATTTCTAATATTAAAGTGCTTTGTACTAAAGGGTTTCTCATGTATTTCTTTCATCTTCTACAGGTAATTGTACTTCAAAATGGGAACCAAAAGAGCGGTTTAGGTGCTAGAAAAGGTGCCTACTGCTGAACTTTTAGGAGCTCAGCTGCCTACAAAGGAACAAGATTTTTTTTTTTTTTTTTGCCATCACCAGGAAATGAAAGAAACACTTTCAGATGTAGCTAAATCTACTACTACTAAACTACAGGAAGTGTGCTACTACGGGAACTGTTAAGATAGAAGAAAATATCCATGCTGGTACTAATATCTGTATAAAGAATACCAAAATCTGGGTAAAGAGAAATCGAGAAACACGTATAAAGCAAACGTGAAACGGCAGATTTGGAAAGGTGAGCTCATCGTGTTATTTGACATTTCCCGGGAAACTGTGGTGTACATGACAAGCATACCACATGAAGATAAATAATGTATTAGGTCACGAAGAGAAGATCGTATGGGTTAGTCAATGAGTGGAGCAGTGAAAATAAGAGTCTGTGGGTTTCACTTGATATACGGAAAGCTGGAGGAAGAACGTCCCGTGCAAGGTTTTCTAAAAGGACAACGAATGAAAACAATTAAATACCTCCTCAATGTCCTAAAAGAGGGAAGTCATCCAAGAAAAGACTAGTCTACATCTACATCTACATCTACATATATACTCTGCAATTCACAAAATTGTGGGTGGCAGAGGGTGCTCAGCACCAAAGCTAATCTCTTTGCTGTGCATTCCAATCCCTAATGGTACGAGGGAAAAAAGAATTCATATAAGAATCAGTCCGGCACCTTATTTCTCTAATTTTATCTTTCCTGTCCTTCCGACTCAAATAGGTTGGTGTAAGAAGTATTTCACTACACTCATGAGTGAAAGTTGGAGTACGCATGTTTTCCAATAAGTTTAAACGAAACGTGTGTCGTCTATCTACCAGAGACTCCCAACCTAATCTACTAATCAGTTCTGTGGCGCTTCCATAAGGACTGTAGCAAGCGGTCACGAATCGAGCGGCTCTTCTCTGTACTTTCTCTATACTTTCGATCAATCCCTTACGAAACGGGTCCCAAATGGCACAACAATAATCCAAATGTGGACGCACAAGAGATTTGTACGCTATCTCCTTTGTTTGTTCATTACAATTTTTTCAAGATTCTACCTATGAATCGCAGCCTAGAATTTGCTCTACCTACTAAAGAATTAATGTGTATGTCCCATTTCATGTTCCTTTGTACTGTTACTCCCAAATATTTAATAGAATCGACCATATCAATAACTGTATTGTTTAACTCGTATTTCTGAACAATCGGATTCTTTTTGTTAGTTATGCTCATTGTCTTGCACTTTTTACAGTTTAGAGTAAGTTGCCACTCAGCGCACCAAGCCAAAATAACATCCAGATCGCGCTGAATTTCTAAGCAATCGGCCAAAGTTCTTACTTCCCTATAAATAACCGCATCATCAGCAAACAATCTAAAAAGGCTTTTCACTTTGTCTCCGAGATCGTTTATAAAAATTAAGAAAAGAAGTGGTCCTATAACACTTCCTTGAGGTACACCCGATGTAACATCTAGATTAGAAGAACTTTCTCCTTCAACGACAACATACTGCGACCGACCAGTTAGAAAATCCTTTATCCATTCACAAAGCTGATCCGATATACCGTAGTAATGTTATTTCAACTGTCACTCCTGTGCCTAGGTGGTTGGTCTGAAAAGACTTCAGTTTAAGGATGCAGGGTGGATAGCAAAAGCATTATATGCCCTTCAAACTGTCCTCTTTACTTAACAATTCAATATTCCTCAACGAGAATTGAAAGGAATGAAACGGCTTGACACATGTTGTCAGCCTCGCTTATGTTCGCTGTTCGCACGAGGGCTCCAAGGAATGATTTGGATATCCTTTACCCAGATGCAGATATCAAGAAAGTGCTCTCATAGTTGCTAAGAGACAACGTTCATATCTGTCAGAAAGATACATAGGATTGGCTTACGGAAGAACGTATTTGTCAGACAGATGGGAATTGTTTGCGATACACGACATGACAGAATACTCCAATGATTTCCCAAACAGTCATTTGAATGCTGTCAAGGTGGTAAACGATAGAGCAGAAAGAGTAATTGCTCTGATAAAAAAATTTAATGAATCGGTCAGAGACGAACAACAAAAACAGTTTTTGTTGAGAACAGTCGAGCGTATAGAAATGCCATCAACAAGCGAACAAAAAATTAATAATGCATCGTTCAGAGTTAATTAATATAGCACTTTTTTCCTGTCATACTACCTAATAATCTTACGGTCTAGTTTTAGTATAGTTTTAATTTTGTGATTTCTAGTTTTTCCAATAAATGTAATAAACATTCGAAAATCGTATTTTTTTCCCACTTGTAGAAAACTGATCAAAGTGTGCAACTCCTAAATATTATCCAGTCTTCTTGAAATATAGTACAAATATCTTTTACATCACTGAGACTCGGGGTCTTAGAAAAGTCATATGATACACTTTTTGAAAAAATGAAACACCCCAATGGGCTCCCTAATTGAATCAATGGCATTTGGTTGGTTCTTATGGCTCCGTGGTAAGGTGTCTACCATTTCCTTTGTTATCAATGAAGCCTAACGGGTTATGGTTATGTATTTATAAAAAACTAAGCGTGACTTTCTATACCCTGTACGAATTGTTTAGGAAGTCCAGATATATTCCTATTAGTTTTTTTTTTTTTTTTTTTTTCATATACAATATATGTTATTCAAAGATAATTACAACGTCTGGAGCCAAGTTTTGAAGCATTATTTCTGAAGGGCTCTAACCTAAAAGTTAAGTACTTTAACATTTTTCGTGCGTTCTTTTGGGATAAACAGGAACATCGGACCGAGCATGGAGGGTGAGCGATTAACGCTCTGGCCTCGCATTCGGGAGAACGTGGGTTCCAATCCCCGTCCGGGCATCCAGATTTGGGTTATCCGTGGTTTCCAAAATCACTCCAGGCTAACGCCAGGATGCTTCCTTCAACAGGTAGTGGCCAAATTCCTTCCCGTTCCTTGACCCCAGTCCCATCGACGTCGATGAGGCGTAAAGCCAAAAGTAAAAAAAAAGAAGGAACAGGTATCTTTTTTGCGTTTCAGATGTGGACCCAGCGCAAGATGTTGGTGCTGACCCTGGGCATGCTGTTGCTGCTGGGTGAGACGCAGAGCCGCTATCTCCCCACCCGCAGGGACTCCAGTTCGCTTGAAGATCGCCTCGAAAGACTCCGAGACCTTCTTAATGATGTGAGTACATCTCTATAGTTAATTTATTCTCTTAAAATCCATTTGCTTATATAATTTTCTCTATATGGCTGCGCCACCACACTGAATTGGGGAGGTACAACGGGCCCCCGCGTATCCAAGGTCCTCATTGCGGTTTTTGTGAGATTTCCCACAGCCATCTAGGCGAATGCTGGAACGGTCCCCAGTCTCCGTATCATAAACCAATATAGACAAACAGAGGTTTCACTTTCCACCCTTCAGATAAACACTCCAGATCTAACTATGGAGGAGCCATGTTCCGTACTAACTAACTGTGCTAACAGGTAGCTGGTGTCTAAGTACTCTGAGAGATGGAAAAAACGTAAAAATCGGACCTTAGATTCCGATTGGCGAGGGTATAGCTCCGTACTCCATACTTAGATTCCGATTGGCGAGGGTATAGCTCCGTACTCCATACTTAAATGGAGGTGACGAGGGTTCTAAGTCCTTCCACCCTCCATTGAAGTTTCCTCATCGATATTAATTTTGCAATAATTGAGTTGCCTGCTGAGCTGCTAAGATTCAGCGTAATATCGTTCGTTCCATCACAAAATTAACCCCCGTCATCTAGCTCTCAAACCTTCTTCTCTTGGGTCCTGATATAAATAGCGTTATAGTTACCTCATTTGGTTACAGCCGGGCACTTCTCTGAAGAGCACTAGAAAGTCGTGTTCGCAACATCATTGCTTATAAGATATTTTCGTAGCCATGTTTTTCAAATTAAAATCATGTTAAATTAGCCGTTTAAAATGCCCAAAAACCTTTTACACACTCTATTCGCTCAATTCGTTTAGATTAGCGTTTGGGGAATTCAAGGTACAGCGTTATAACTTTCTTTTGAATAACGTCAACATAAATATCAATAACTTTTTTAAGAGTTTAAGCCTGATGCTTAAATATTCCAGAAAGGAAATATATTTCCGAAATGACATAATTCAATTCATTTATACATGAGTACAGATGTACAGATGTTTAGTCCACCGACCGGGCTTAGGTGTATGCGCTACCTGCCGCCCCACCACAACAATCTGCCTTACTACTTCACAACGCCCGAATCATCCGCCATTACAGCAGAGGTGGTGAGGCAAGGCAAGGCGCGTTTCGCCATCCGTTAAGGGTAACCACGGGGAGCAGCGCGGTTGAAGACCCTTCCAGTACCTGGCCGTATAGCATAAACCTCTCTGTGATTTCCACGCTCTCCAGCGACCGAGCACCGCGCAGGAGTTCCAGCGTGCCAACTGACTGCGCAAAACGTCACTGAATGAGCCCGGGTTCCCAAGCATCACAGAGCACCACCATAGCACACGATACCGCTGCAGAAGCCAGAAGGTCCCCACAGCGCTTACAAGATGTTGCTGCACCCATGCGCTACCAATATCCACTTATATAAAGGACCTATTATGGCAGCAAGAGTCCATTTGGACAGAGTTATTCACGTATAGCTCGTAAAAACCTTTATCGTACCCAACGCTTAGACTGTATTATATGGTTAAGCTACGCACTGCATAAAAACATACATATTATTCTCCATTCAGTTTAAATACGAATGTCAAATTAAACTGTGCAAATAAGATTCCACGAAAAAATTTCTAATGGATTTACATGATCAAATCATTCAACAGGTTATCAGTTGCGCAAATCACGATCCAAGACATTATGAGAGTAAGAATGTTGATCCCAAGGTTGAGTAAAGGCTACTGATAGTCTGACATAAGCAGAGCCTCAAACTATAAATACTTGGGATCCTTAAAAATCACATATTTAAGAAATATGATGTGTAAGCTACGATTTTCAGAACTATCCGGGATCAACTCTGTGAACAGCATTCAGATTTTTCTTTTTATTAGCTTTCAGAAATCTCTTTAAATGGATGCCTGCATTGTTCCTAAACACAACCTAGGGCCGAATTCCTACCCGAATCTTTGTGTCTGCCAACTAGATCTTGTCGCTATTCCTTAATACCAAAAATATCGATAGTAATAAACGTAAAGCGTTGAAATTACTAGTCAAATTTCCTTCAGACGGTAGACGAACTGAATGTTCTGGCAATCGAATGTTGCTTTCATATTTCAGCTTAAGCGCACTTTTCTTTGGAAGGAATCCCGCTGAAAATGCTACGTGGTCAGTAAAACAGAAAATGATATAGTGTGCTGAAAATTAAGCAGTGTGTATAGCTGTTACTGTCCTTATGCACTTGTTTGCCATAGATGATTCTTGTTGATGCTGTTCTAGTTTCATTAAAAATTATCTAGAAATGAACTGAAAACATAGTTATCACTAGTCTTATTGATCGAATCTACATAACCCTACTGAAGAAATCAGCTGACCCTTGCCTATGGCTGTAACATTGCATTACGAGCATTAGAATGCCCTCCACAGTTGTCAAACACAAGTAATCACTGTGCAGATGTCAATACTAGTACGTTGACTACTCTAACTGCAATAAACATCAGTATGTGATAGCTGTCATGTGTTGTAGCTGGCTTAGAGTACTATGAAAATCACATTAGTGAATGAACTACTGTACCATGCTAAAGCAGATCAGCCTTCTAAGACTTGCTGTGGAGATCTGCATTCCCAGATGTGACCAGCCGGTAATAATTATACTGTGCCTCTGCTGGTAATAACTGTGATGTTGTATTATAATTGGTGCAAAACGGGCGTGGGAGAAATTATTACGCAGATTTCACTGTGATACCTGTCACTGGTCACTGTGCGATAGCTGTGATGACGTGTTACACCTAATATAAATCCAGCAAATGGGAGAACGAGAATTATTATAGGTAATACATAGTTCAACGTAACACTTGTACGTAGCTCAATGTATCACGTTGTACTATGTATCATTTAGTTCTACGAATCACTGTGTGATAGCTGTGATGTTGTGTTACATGTGATATACAGCTAATGAATGTGTCATGGACGCCTGAGTGTGTGAAATGACCTTAGGAACCTTTGCTAATCTCTTCCATTATCTTCTTGCTTCGGGATGATTCCTTATCGTTCAATCATCTATTACTAATACTGAATCAGTTTTGACACCACCAGATCATTACCGCTCGAGAACTGATGATATTAAAGTCTAGTACCTGCCAGGATAATGACAGGTACTAAAGTAACTATCTGCTAACTTAAATAAACGCGGAAACCCTGTGAACTTGCTTAATGGTGCACTAAAAACTGATTGATACAAACAATAATATAAACATTACAAGGAAAAGCCCACGATAACGTGTACTAAATACTTCAAGTTCTATATCTTTGATGAATAAGTAATTACAGTGGCAAACTGGCAAACTGAAAGGTAAGGGAAGGCGAGCACGTTTAGAGATGTTAACTATCCCATGATGATCGGTGGAATGAGAGTGAGGCCGTCTTGTATTGGCAGTTCAATCCAGTAAAGTTGACTTTCATGTAAGCATATCAGATCTACTAAGGTGGCGTCAGTGCCTACCCATTCGACACGAACTTAGCTGCATAAGATTCGAACATTTACTTGAAAAATAGTAAAATTTCTAAATAAACTGGACTGCCCAATTGGAGCTTTACTAATGAGTGTTGTGTTGCAGTTGATGCAGAGCGAGCGAGGGCGCCTAGCTGCACCTCCCCCCCGCCGTGGATACTGGCCAGAGGTGGACTACGCGCAGTAGTCACCTGCACCGCATCATCGCTTCTCTGTCTCCGTGTTCAATGCTCCGCTGTCGTGGTCAGTAGGCGAAGACAGTGCTGCCATCGCTTTATGTTAGCAGTCGCAATCAGCTGCATATATCCATGTGTTTATAATTGCATTTCATCGTTAAAGTGTCGACTGCGTTTTTTGTTGTGAAAGAGGTTTTCCTGATTTTCATACCTAACATTCCATCAACGGTCATTCAGAGGAACTTATTTTTCGGTGACAGTAATGCCATCTGTCACAGTTTGAGCAAAGAATTGTGAAGAAAATCTTTTCAGATTATGGTCAGTTATTTAACTTGTGATGTGTAGTAATTGAGTCGGTTTATTTGCTTGTTTTTAGCTTAACGGAGACAGTGGTTTTTCTATTTGTTCTTATCTATTGTTGAATGGAATAAGGATGAAGGAAAAAGTGTTTTTCTGTGTGGCTAACATGTTGGAATTTTAGCAAATTTTTGTGTCATCATGATTTAAATACATATTTAAATAAATGTTTATGTGAAACGTGTGTGTTCCTCATTTCAGTTTAAGCCTAGAATAATCCTTGTTTAAATTTTCTGGTAGCTTTCTCATTAGAGGGTTAAAGATAATGTTATTCAACTTCTTGGTTACATTTGCAAGATTTTCCTCAGTCAAATGCTTTAAGCATTGAGGCACAAAAGAAATCAAGAACTACCGTTTAAAAAACCAAACTTGGACACAGAAACGCTGATATTTTTGTTATCCAAATTGACAGGCTGAGTGGAGAAAGGAAACAATTTGCATTTTTATCCATATTGAGTTTGAGTTGGTAAAATGTTACACACACCAAGCTGCATGCAGTGAGCGGGAGATTGAAGCTTTCGATGAGCGGTAAGCCGAAACAGCTCTCTTACTTTGTAGGTGGGGTTGCCACCCGTACTCTGTTATAGGGTATTAAATTCTATTTCAGGTGGGCGTACTCTATAATTTAGGAAAGTATAATCTTTTTTAGCTAACACACATTCTCGCACAACTGGTTGACTTTTTACGTACAAATATAGTATATGAACAACAAAGCTATTGATTATCTGTAGAAATGCTTCGACTTCAATGAAAAAAATGGTTATTCTCATCAAATAACTTTAATTTTAACTCATACTTTCAATATGAAAATTTCGTGTGTGTTATTGAAGCTTTAAAACTGCATCAACTGCAAATTGTTATGGATGGTTTATATGAAGAAAACATAATTCTGATTGAGTTGCATGGAAAACTCGTTGATGATTAAAGTTTTACTGGTTTGCCAACTTCTCAAAAAAGACAGCGAATATTAAATAAAAGAGTAGATTTTCCAAATATATTTAAAATAAATTTTCTTCTTTCACGGTACCTGTTACTTCTGCATTCCCTGAGAGAATTTTTTCTGTCAAGAATGCAAGGTGGAGAGATTAAAAAACAAATGTTCACTTAACTAAATAAAGTATGAGTTCATCATATATTTTAATTTTCAATATTGACTGTACGGATGCTGTGGAAATGTCTAAGAAGAATAATTATTTTTAGAAAGTGGTCTTATTTTTCGAAAAAAGGTGTCAACCCTATTTGTAGGCGTCCCCCGCGCTAGTGAACCAAGTCCATTCAGTTATCACTTTTGCTAAGTTGGCTCATTTTTTTTTTTTTTAATTTTGTAAAGAAAGGTCCGAGTGAATATCTACTGTAATCGCTCACTACATCGAGACTTTCCTGCATCAAGAAATCAAAAAACTTTATCTTTTGTGGAGACCAAAATCGCACTCACACCCTCGTCCGGCTGCAACATTTCCATTTGAGAGGCCATAGCTTCTCACACAGGAACCTATCAACACGGCTCGCCAAACTGGAAATCCTGGACTTCAAGCAGCGTTACAGGTACGTCATCCACAAAGCTGATTGCAATGTTATATCGCAGCAAGTGAATATACTGTGTTGATTGCTTTATTAAAGATTATTTCAGAATGCTGAAACATACCATTCCCGACAGCTAAAAAATACACCTCGGTGGTCACCATTACGTGAAGAAATATTTTCTGTATGTTCAGATGAAGACAAACCATATTTTACCCTGGCCCAGGAACACTGTAAAGTTGAATCATTATGAACATCAAACTTTTTTTCATGACAATCATAATTTAACTTTTTTTTTTTTTTTCAACCCTACAAAATCTTTAGACATTTTAATAAAAATATTTAAATCAATTGATTACGTTTAAACTTGTAAATTCACTAATGACTGTTTATATATATATTAATATTAATGAACAATTTATAAGAAGTTTTAATCAAAAAAATTTTGGCATATTCCACTTTGTGGAAAAAATAAGCACTTTTTTGTACTTCGCTCTCCCCTCCTACCTTCATGTGTGAATATTTTTTATTCAAATTTATATGACAAATATGTATTAGCATAGGGTATCAAACAGAAATTGACTTGATCATTTAAATTAGTTTGGAATAAACAAAACAGTTATCAGATTTTCCACAAAATTTGACTTTCGGTCAACTGTTACCATTTTCCACTACGCCACACAATTGAAATTAACGCAAGTTATTTAACTTGTAGACAATTTATCTGATTTTTTGCTTCAATATGTAAAAGACTTTAATTTTTGTAATCCAGACATGACATCCTGTATGAATACTGCCCGGTTTCCGAAACACACAGAAAACAAAAACTGGATAAGATACAAGGCTGTTAAAAAATTCGTGGAGCAAGGGGTAAAAAAACACCATTTTATGTATATACACTCCTGGAAATTGAAATAAGAACACATAGACGCCGGTGTGTAAGACCCACCATACTTGCTCCGGACACTACCAGAGGGCTGTACAAGCAATGATCAAACGCACGGCACAGCGGACACACCAGGAACAGCAGTGTTGGCCGTCGAAGGGCTTAGCTGCGCAGCGGTTGGGCACCGCCGCAGTCAGTGTCAGCCAGTTTGCCGTGGCATACGGAGATCCATCTCAGTCTTTAACACTGGTAGCATGCCGCGACAGTGTGTACGTGAACCGTATGTGCAGTTGACGGACTTGGAGCGAGGGCGTATAGTGGGAATGCGGGAGGCCGGGTGGACGTACCGCCGAATTGTTCAACATGTGGGGCGCGAGGTCTCCACAGTACATCGATGTTGTCGCCAGTGGTTGGCGGAAGGTGCACGTGCCCGTCGACCTGGGTCCGGACAGCAGCGACGCACGGACGCACGCCAAGACCGTCGCATCCTACGCAGTGCGGCAGGGGACCGCACCGCCACTTCCCGGCAAATTAGGGACACTGTTGCTCCTGGGGTATCAGAGAGGACCATTCGCAACCGTCTCCATCCGGTCATCTTCCGCTCACGCCCCAACATCGTGCAGCCCGCCTCCAGTGGTGTCGCGACAGGCGTGTATGGAGGGACGAATGGAGACGTGTCGTCATCAGTGATGAGAGTCGCTTCTGCCTTGGTGCCAATGATGGTCGTATGCGTGTTTGGCGCCATGCAGGTGAGCGCCACAATCAGGACTGCATACGACCGAGGCACACAGGGCCAACACCCGGCATCATGGTGTGGGGAGCGATCTCCTACACTGGCCGTACACCTCTGGTGATCGTCGCTGGTCCAGCTGAGGCGCCAGGTGGAAATGGCTTGGCATGCCGTTCCACAGGACTACATCCAGCACCTCTACGATCGTCTCCATGGGAGAATTGCAGCCTGCATTGCTGCGAAAGGAGGATATACACGGTACTAGTGCCGACATTGTGCATGCTCTGTTGCCTGTGTCTATGTGCCTATGGTTCTGTCTGTGTGATCATGTGTTGTATCTGACCCCAGGAATGTGTATATAAAGTTTCCCATTCCTGGGACAATGAATTCACGGTGTTCTTATTTCAATTTCCAGGAGTGTATATACAATGCATTGTCGAAGCACAAACGGAAAGAGTTAGATTGCACCTTCTAGTAGTGTACGAGATCACCGTTCTGTACAGTAAGCAAAGTGCCTGATGTATAAAAGCACTTCTGATCACTACATAGACGTGAAGTGTGTATCATTGATGATGGTAGCTAATCTCATCATTCCTTATAATTAGTTTTGAATATAACTTAACTCCCTTTTTTTAAAAAAACTCACCGCTTCTGTTTCTTATAACGAAATATTATTGTTCCGATATATTCTACAACATAAAATATCCATTTCTTCCATTTTTTTATTAATAATGTAGGACAGTCTTTCTTTAAAAAAAAAAAAAAAAAAAAATTGTCACCAGAGGTATTCGATATTATGCAGTCAACATCTTGCAAGTTTCTATCAACAAATATACTACGTTTGTTCGCTACGAAATAATACTGCAGCAATGAGTAAAAACACTGAAGGAATTTAAAATTATGATTCATAAAGGGGCAAGAGTGGGTGAAAATCATTTCATGGGAAAGGGAAATTAAAGAAAATATTAAGAATAATTTTCAGCCGATTCCGCCTTCTATATCAAAATTACATTAGATATGCTGCCACAGAAGAATAACTTAGCCGACTTTCCAGTCCCTCCATCTACAATTAATACTTGTCACCACACAGAACAGCTGTGATAGATAGATTCCAGCTAATTGCCTAGGATTTTTTTTAATAGCACTTGGTCAGTCAGTTACATCGCTAAACGACAAGTATCAAGTTCGTTTGTTTTCCTACTCCCGAAATTACAACTACTTAATTTTAAACTCAAAAGCAAGCAGTTAGAGCATGACCAACGAGTTACACCAACAAACACTATAATTGAGGAGCAACTTCTAGGCTTCTATTGTTAAATAAGTTTACTAATAAAAGGATAAAAGGAACGCCATTTACACTTTTCGTGCACCAAATATTTGTAATGGAAATGTACTTCAATTCTAGGTACTCGTCAAATGTGTGTATAAATTGCTAGAGACTGAAGGACTAACATTTGAGATTTGACGGATGCTAAAGCCGTCAACATAACACACTGGAGGCACAACGTGACCAAGCACGAGCCCATCCCCGTACCAGCCGTCCTGACTGCGAATGCTGGGACGGTCCCCAATATCCACCTCATAATTTACACATAACATAATTGAATGTTTCACAGACAGATGACAACACTTCCTTCATTAGCACGTTGTACGACGTGGCAGTAGGCATAAAATGCTTGGCGTCAGCAAGGGCATGCGGCAGTAAAGCTCACCAAAGGCAGCCATCCCCAAAATGTTGGAAAAATATGTAGTCAGTATCGATCATTCAGGACTCTACGAGAAGTAGAGTGGCAGCATTGGTCCTAGTAAAGCATTGTCTTTTCGTATTTTTCAAAGTCTTCCGTACTTAAGTTTGTTGGAGTGAGTATAATGGTGCTGAGCTAGCACAGCAGTAAACTGCAACAGTACGGCATATGAATTCTTTTGAGATCTGTGAGCTCAGTTTTGGGTAACACCTTGACTTTGACAACCAACCAAACAATGTATGACGAGGAAACTAGTGAGCTGATGTGCGGATGGAGACGTCGGAGACAGCAATTGCGAAGGTAAGCTTACAATCTTACCCAGCAGGAGAGCAATCAGTGTTTCTTGTACCAATTGTTTTCAAGACTCATAAGGAGAAAAATCTGCCAGGAATTATTAAAACAATGAGTATAAAATAATAATTCTTTTGGATTTATTGAAGGTGCGTTTAAGTTCCTTAACCGACAGTACACAATGGTGATTGTAAAACTGGTGATAACTAATGATCGAGACATTAAGGTGGATTTTATTAACATATTCAGGCATAAAGTATAACACATATTAAATGAAAATCAAGTTACCAGAGCAAACAATTAATAGACGAACGAAGGAGATAGCGTACACATTTGGACTACTGTTGTGCCGTTTGGGATCCATTTCGTAGGGAGCTGATTGACAGTATAGAGAATGTACAGAGAGGAGTCGCTAGATTCGTGACTGCTTGTCTCAGTCCTTATGAAATCGTCACAGAATTGATTCGTAGACTAGGCTGGGATGCTGTGGTTTGATGTTTGTTTCATTTTAACTTATTGGTAAACATGCGTTCACCCACATTCACTTACGAGTGCGATGAAATACTTCGTCCACCAATAGAAAACAGAGAATTAAATTAAACAAATGATAAGAAAGAGTAAACAATACCATGAATCGACTTGGAAAAAAAATAATAATGAACACGAAATTTGACCAAACAAATTATACAGGCATCTCCACTCCAGAGATAAGGTGTAAAACCATAACGAAAAAAAAAAATTACACACCCGCAGATGCCGCAAGCAACGCATGTCCCCACATGTAACACGTGGCCTTACATAACACGAGAAAGAGTTGTTGGAGTTTGGTCCTCAAGGAACATTTCTGAATATTCACCCGGAGGAGCAGGTTCGAAACCAGACTACTGAATTGAATGGTTCCACCTCTAATGACCTCGATGTCGGGAATCTCGGTTCTGAGCTCGCATCTCTCCACAATTGGCTCAGAACAGGTTTTTTTTCGCCTTTTCCAAAGGTCGGCACTTGGCAGTTTTGAGACACTGATTCTGAACATCTTCCCATTTATTTCGGGAAACCGACACCAACAGTAAACGTTTTCCCACTAGCTTGCTGCCCCATGCTTCTATATCTTGTAAGGAAGTGAAGCTTTTAGGTCAAGATGAGTTTCTGATATTATTTTCTTACAAAGAGACAGATTCTAACAACTTTTAAATTATTTTGGATAACTTTATACTATAACTTTACTGAGAAAATACTTTTAAAAGTGTCTATCAATATGAAAGTCATGGATCGATAGATCTCGATGTAATGAAACTGAAGAGGTCCCAAGTTTCAGATATTCATGAAGATACGCTCGCCCTTGTTTAGTGGCAAAAAGTTCAACCGTTTTGTAGTTAATCGCATTAATTTTTTGCTATTCCTTTAAATATTGTCACTACTCATGCACAAAATTATTCCGCTTTGACTAACCAGCATTTTTTTTCCTCGCCTCGAAAAATCGTGAATGATTCCCCTTTTCTTTCTAGTTTCTACCCGACCTTCACCTCTGTCATAACTTGTTATATAGTGTTATGTACGCCAGAACGCTACGATCTGACAATATTATCGCTACACATTGCATAAATGTATTATCACCAAAGCATGCAGATGATGAACCATCAGTTACTTGGCTGACACATCATTACCATAGAATACTTTGACCACTGATGGTGTGACTTTCAGTAAACTATTCTACATACAATCACCCTTTCAATTGCACAATTGTGGGTGAAAGAAAGAAAACATTAAATTCAAATTCATGCTATTTATTTATTAACCCCACACATCTTCACCACGCCTAAAATTCTTGCTTACAATGCTGTTGATATCATTAAACACAGTTCAATTTTTATATGTGGTGCTTTCACTAATTGGTTGTAGAACTGTAAGACACATGACTAGGTTGATGTGCATGTAGTAGTCACACCAGCCACGAATATACAGAGGCGTTGTAGTTCCACTGTTTCCTGACAGACAAGGATGCGCGTCTATGAGATTCTGCTGTGTTGACTCAGCGAGGAAGACGCAGGATCAGCACTGACACCGTCCGAAACACATCTGACAACTCGAATAGTACATCAGATATGTAGTCACACTAAAGCATCGAAGCTGAATTCAACAGTGTGTGCAGAAGATGACATCACAAGTTTCATTAAATGGTATGTTAACATAAAAGTACGGTCAGTTCGTATCGAGTCGCCGAAGCGACAACTTCCTGGTTGGCTCAATGAACGTGCTCTCGTGTTTTCCTGCTTAGAGTGTAATTGAATAGTTATACTAGAAAGCTTTTCGTAACAAGTGTATCGAAAACCAGCTCTGACTACAGAGTCCAGCTTCTACAGTGCGCCCTCAGCACCCACCGGAGGGTATCCTCCATGTGGCGTGGGAATGTCTGGCGGCCAATATGGAGAAGGCGGCGGAGTGACATCGCCCCAGACGTATCAACAGGACCAGCTACAGTCGGAGCGGCTGTAGTGGAAGCAGTAAGTACCATCAGTGCAAGTGAAGTGGCGGACGATGTCATGGAGTATAACTCGGAGCTGGATTGTGCGGATAAATAACGTGCTAATACTAGAAAACGCCCGATAGAGACAAATGTAGAACCTACAGCAGATAAGAGGGAAATTGTCAGTTTTGACATAATTTATGAACCGTCCCCAACAGAAAACAACATAGGGCTAGTTCGTGAACAACTGCATCAGAATGTAAAGCCCAGCAGTAATCGGATACCATCCGAGAAGAATAACAGTAGACCTCTTCGGCTTTATAGGTGGTGGGAAAATGGTCCATTTATCTTGTTTATCGAGAGTAAGAATAATAATATTGGAAAACTCAACCCAATGTCTTTTGGGAAAATGCTTCATTTATCAATCCCTGAAACCAAACGGAAAATTCTGAATATTTGTTATTCCGGTAGAAATAGAATAAAGATTGAAGTAGGTAATGCAATTGTTGCTAACAATATTATTAAATCGTCAGGAAAAATCGGTAAGGATTTAGAAATATATTCCTTCCCACCTAGTACACAAACAAGGGGTAACAAGAGGAGTTCATCAAAGCATTACAATTGAGAAATTGGTAGCAGAAGTTCAATCGCCAGTGAAGGTAATTAATGCCCGGAGAATGAACAAAACAATAGTACAGAACAATGAAAAAATGGTAATTAACCTTCAAACGTACGTACTAACATTTAACAGCCAATCTATTCCAAGTCATGTGAATATCGACGGGACTAGATGTGAGGTAACTCCCTTTTTCTCGTCGATTAAAATATGTTATAAATGCTATAGCTGTGGGCATTTGAGTAAACAATGTCGCGGACAAGCACGGTGTATTAAGTGCGGTGGGACACACCCTGACATACAATGTACAGCTCAATCCATTAGGTGCTTCCACTGTGGCGGAGCACATTATGTCAATGACCGAACATGCCCAGAATAACCAGACGTAAAAATATACAGGAATTTTCCACCAGAAATAACATAACCCTGTAAGGGACGCATTTTATTATATTAAAAATCTTGTATTTTAGTTGTCGAGTCTGAGCGAGTCGTATGTGCCGCAGACGCCGAGCGGATGTTCCGTCATTGCTCAGCAGGAAATCTTAGGCGCGTGCAAAATAGCGCGTGGCGAAGGTCACCTTGCAGAGACGACTCGTAATTTTTACACAGTCGTGTCTGATCTCTAGAAGCGACAGCTCGGCCTCGGGCGATACCGATCGGACGCGATTCCCGCCAAGATTCTCGTTTCCACATGTCGTAGGATATTTCCTACAACATACCTAGTTTGCTGGCATTACGTTCGCGTGAAGTTGCAGATGTATTTTCCTTGTAACCCAGTATCCAGTGTTGCAATAAACATCGGTTAACGACTTCAGTATTTCATTCCACGAATGCAAGCCGTATGTTCTCCGTTCCCATGCAGCCCACAGTTAACATTTTTAGGTGTCAGACAAGCAAAGAAGACTAACAGCGTAGCGGAAGAAGAGTACATCGCAAGTCTTAGCTATAGTGACTGAGTACAGACTATACACACAGCCATCCGACAAATCAGTCACTACAAATTTTTGGCGACAGAAGTGAGATAGTGTGGAACCATACGGCAACTAGGTAACGAGATATTGGCGGGAAAATCGATCGTCGATCTACGGGAACTTCGAGGTTCGGAGCGGCCAGGCGGTGAGGCGAGCGAGCAGCGAGGGCGTATTAACAGCGACGTAAGCCACATTCCAGTGTAGCTGATAACTCCTGCAGTGCATCCAGCAGTCTAGGGCGTGGCAGCAGCACGACAACCCAACACGACAACTCAGTGCAGTTTGGCAGCTTTTCGCAGTTTTTACAAAAGGTGAGTTGCTGGCAGCATGCCGACTAATCCAGAAGGGCGTGAAGGAAATTTGCAAGATGTAATTGATGCATTAACGCGTAAAATTGCGGCGCTAGAGGCCAAAATTGCACAGCCTGCGCAAGCAACTAACAATTCTCAAGCTTCTAATAACAGAGCTTACAGTGCAGTGATGATGAGTTCAGTTTCTTTTGGGGGAAAGCCTAATGAATCGATAAATGAGTTCCTAATCAAGCTAGATGATCTTTTTAAATTAGGAGAATTAAGTAGTAGTGAGAAATTAACTCTTTTAAGAACAAAGTTAACTGACGAGGCTTTGAAATTCGTGATCTATGATGAGGATTGCAAAAAAGCCGAAACATATGAATTATTACGCGGTGAACTTGAAAAACGTTTTTCCAAGAAACACACGGCCAGGTTTTACCGCGAACAATTAAGAAATATTAAGAGAAAGCCAGGGGAGGAACTTGATCAATTCGCAGATAGGATTAGGATGATTAATAATAATACATATGTGCTTGGAGAAAATGCAGAAGAGAATATTGTGAAATGCTATGAGGCTGATATGCGAGCATTAGACGCATTTCTAGGGGGATTAGACGGTGAATAGCAAAACACGTAAGTCTTCAGAAACCAAGAACATTTTCCGAGGGATTAGAACATGCGCAAACTTTTGAACAGGTAATGAATATGACTAGAAGTGACCGAAGAGATAGGCTTGAAAAACGGGTCTTTCATACGAAAAGAGAATTAAAGTGTGGAATTTGTAAAAAAATTAGGTCATGCTTCTGAAAACTGTTGGTGGAAATTTGCTAATAATGCATGCTGTAAACATAATACTAACAATGCATGTTATGATTCTAATGTTGACGTCGCATGTCGTCAAGATAATGATTTTCGTGATTTTCATGGTGCTAATAAAAGGCATACTTGTCATGGAGGAAATAGTGCAAGATTTTATTCTGACAGTAATAGTAGATTCCAAGGGAATGATGGAAAAACCTATTGTACAAGGGAATTTAGGAGAATAGTGGAGAAAGATTATCTGCAGATGATGATAAAGATAATGATAACAATAAAGATAGTAAAGATAATTATAAAAATAAGGGTAATAGATCATTTATGGGAAATAAGCAAGGTTTTCAAGGAAATAATAATAGGAATTATGGTTCAAAAAAATACAGAGGTTTCAATAAATCAAATGGTGGGCAGCGTGGAATAATGATTCACAGAATAAGTTAAACGAATAAGGGGTATGCAAGGCCACGTTGTCACGCCCCAAATTAAAATGGTACCTGTAACTATTTGTCAGAGTAACCCCCAAGTGGCAGATTTTATTGTAACAGTAAATATTGAGGGAAAACAATGTCAGCTGTTGGCTGATACGGGCTCTGAAGTTACATTATTATCTAAAGATATTTGTGGTATCAATGATTTAAGAGAATCTGATTGCAGAATTACGGGATTAGATAGAAATACTATTATTCATACTTTTGGGATGAAAGATGTGAATATAACTATAGATGATTGTGTTTATAATGCAACTGTTTACATTGTTTCTGAACTGAACCCAAAATATAGTGGAATTTTAGGGATGGACTTTCTAAATAGATATAACGCAATACTTGACGTGGCGAAACGTACAATTGTTTTGAGGAAACGCGAAAGCGTAGGCCCACATTTGTCGTTCCCAGATTCAAATAAAAGTCTTTGCGTAAATGAAGGAGTCATGAACCGACATTTACCAGCTACACGGACTTATAAATCTGTCGTCAGTTTAAGTAAAGCGGAAACCATTCCAAAAGCTTCAGGGAAAATTGTGAACTTACCCATTAAAGATAACGTAGAGTGTGATGAAAATTCAGTAGTTTTAGTAGACCTTCCGAAGAATCCAGTTGGTTAGATTCTAATCAGTGTTATGTGAAAAGAAGTATTTGTAAAGTGCGGGTAATTAATGGAATAAAACATATACCTGTGTCAATTGAAAATTTTGGAGAAAGTGATGTTGTCGTACCCCGTGGACATAAAGTTGCAAAAATAGGAATTTTAAGAGAAGAGGAAATAGCAAGTAGTATTTTCTGTAATGATGCTGATAATGATAGCGAACTATTAACGGACAAAACATTGTGTACTGTTCAAAGGGAGGAAGATATTGATTTTAAAGAAAAAATTAAACATTTGCCACCTAAGGAAAGGGAGAGAATGGAATGTTTGTTAAATGAATTTAGGGAATTATTTATACCAAACAGTAAATTACCTGCCACAGACTTAGTGAAACACAGGATCTTAACGGGCGATGCCGCTCCCATTTATAAGAAAGCATATAGGCTTCCATTTCATCAGAGGCAACTTGTAGATGAATACATTGACCAACAACTAAAAGATGGAATTATTAGGCCTAGTAATAGTCCGTGGTCTCGCCGATTGTACTTGTACCTCGCAGAAGTCGAAATGGAGAGACAAAATTCCGTTTTTGTGTTGATTATAGAGCTTTAAATGCAGTAACGGTCAGTGACGTGTATCCATTACCTTCAATTGCAGAAACAGTAGACTACCTAGGAAATTGCAAATACTTTTCAAACCTAGATTTACGCAGTGGTTATCACCAAGTAAAAGTACATGAAAATGATCGAAAAAACTGCGTTCACTATTCCGAACGGCCATTACGAATGGTTGCGTTTACCATTTGGATTAAAAAATGGTCCAGCAACGTTCAGAGGCTCCTTGATGGCGTCTTAAGACAATTAAAGCCTTTTTCAGCTTTAGTATATTTAGATGATGTAATAATATTTTCCAAAAACATGGAAGAGCATCTCAAAGGCTCAGAGAGGTGTTTGAAACGTTTGAAACAGCTCATTTAACCTTATCACTTGAAAAATGCAATTTTGCAATGTCAGAACTAGAGTATTTAGGTTTTCACATCACCAAAGATGGGGTTAAACCACATCCAAGGCTTGTAGAAGCAGTAAAAAATTTTCCAACTCCCACCTGTGTGAAAGAATTGCAATCATTCTTAGGGCTTTCGAATTACTATAGAAAGTTTATTCAGGATTATGCCCTTAAGGCCAAACCATTGACGAAATTATTAAGGAAAGGGGTTAAGTTTGAAATGACAAATGAGTGTGATGAAGCCATGAATATTCTGAAAACAGCCCTTACCAGTTATCCCATTTTAATATACCCTGACTTTAATAAACCCTTCGTCCTCGCGACTGACGCATCAAATTATTGCATTGGATCTGTTTTATCGCAAGTAATCGATGGACAAGAAAGACCTATAGGATACGCTTCTCGTCAATTAACCAAACCAGAAATCAATTACACAACAACGGAAAAAGAATTGTTATCAGTGATTTGGAGCGTAAAACAGTTCCGTTGTTATCTTTACGGGAGGAAATTCACTATCGTGACTGATCATTCTGCGTTGAAATGGATGCTTAGTCTCAAAGATCCATCGAGCAGGTTAATGCGATGGACCCTAAAACTTTCAGAGTACGAATATGACGTAGTTCATAAACCAGGAATTTTGCACAAAAATGCCGATGGCTTAAGTAGAAAAATCAGAGTAGTTAACAGTGAAGAACCACCCTCATTAACTGAGTTACCTATTGAACAGGCTAAGGACGAAGAATGCAGCAAATGGAGGAAGCAGAAATGGTTTGCGTTTCGCGATAACATTCTATATCGTGTTACCAAGCGCGGCGATAGAGTGGCGGTACCAAAATCACTGAGAGAACCTATTATGTATTTGTATCACGACGCGATCTTATCAGGTCATTGTGGTTTCAAAACAACTAACCAACGAATAGCGGCCGAATATTGGTGGCCACACAGGAGAGAAGACGTACGGAAATATGTAAAAAATTGCCTCAAATGTAATGAAAGCGCGGGAACCTTTGCAATCATTACCTGAAACAACAGAACCTTTTCAAAGAATCGGTCTTGACGTTTTGGGCCCATTTAGGCGCAGTCAAGAAGGCAGTAATTATATACTCACAATTACTGATGCATTTTCCAGATATTTAGTTATTGTACCTTTATCTGATCAAACAGCTGAATCAATAGCTAAAGCCTTTGTAGTTAATTGGATATTACTTCACGGAGTCCCGGAATCGATCATTACGGACCAAGGATCGTCATTTATGTCTTCATTGTTTACACAAGTTTGCAAGTTGTTAGGTATCGAAAAATTACGGACCAGCAGTTACCATCCGGCTGGGAACGGTAGGACGGAGATCATACACAAAACTATAGGTAGAATGCTTAGTTACTATGTCAACAAATCCTACGATAATTGGCAATCAATTTTACCCTATTTAGTATCATGTTATAACTCAAAGATTTCACACCAGTACTCGAAAAACACCTTTCGAAGTGCTCTACGGCAGAGAAATGAGATCACCCTTCCAAATGTTCCAAGTTTCCAAAAAAATTGATAATCCAAACGTAAAAAGTCTTGCTTTTAAGCTTAAAAAATTATGGGCTGAGGTACGACGTAATAACTATCATGCTTTTTTATCCCAGGCCAAACAGTACAATAAGACCGCGAAACCGCAAAGTATTAATGTGGGAGATTATGTTATGTTCAGTAAACCATTCATGAGGAAGAACGAGTCGAAAAAATTCACTACTAGATGGCTCGGACCGTACCAAGTTAAAGAACTTCTTTCACCTGTAACGGCACGAATTCAATTACCGGATAGAACCACAGTCGTTCATAAAAACAGACTTCGTTTGTATCAGGGGATACCTAAAAATATTGTGCACACCACCAGACCATTAGATAACAAGACACAACAGATCAAACCAGTAGATAACAAAACACAACAGGTCAAGCCAGTGAAAAAGCCAGTAAATTCGGAGACGAAAACTACCACACATTCATATGGATTGCGCAGCAAGAAGCCTGACTCTACAGCTCAAACATCTCAGAAAACTAACCATTATAATTTGAGATCCCAGAGATCAAGTTAACAGTAAAATTATAACTGCATCTATAGTCATTTTATGTTTATTGTGCCTTGAACAATACTTAAAAGTAGCAAATGGAAACTGATTCAAATTTTCTGTATTTGTAATCTTTGTCATTAGAACTATATTTAAAATTTAATTTATTTGTTCCGCCCACAAAGAACTAGTCACATGGTGCCATCAACCTCGCCATGGCTCGGTTACTTTGTGGATTTCCAGAATATTTTACTGCTGTTCACGAGGTTTCAGGCACGCAGCGGTTATGCAGGCTGCAGGGCAGTAACAAGAGACCGCTTACGCAGCTTCTGATAAGCGAGATCTTCCGGCCGTACGCTCGAGTGTGCAGCTACAGCCCGGAATAAAACTCAAGGACTGAGTACCATGCTATTCAAGTTTATATCCTTACTAACCATTGAAACAGTGCAATAATCCTTAATCGAAAAAAAAACAGAAAATGAAAAGAAACAGTTCTTGAAGATATGTTTATAGAGACTGATAGAATCATTTTTCATTACTAATATATTTTGTATGTGATGTAGATAATTCAAAGGGAAGTATTGGGGAATAGGTATAGTGACTAGTTAAGATGCTTCAATGCTATGATGATTAAATATCAGAAATATTTTTGAACTCCAGCATTCATATAACAGTAATTATTAATTGTTTTTTGATTTCATAATTACATGAACGCTTTTATATATGTTGACTTAGCTGAAACAATTTCATTCTTTTGTGTGATGGGGATTTAGTAGCTTAATAAGATAGTATTTATGCTTGACGATAATTATGTAATACATTTTAATTAATTCTCTTCAATCTTATCAATTGCTTAGATTTGCCTAATAACATATTCAAATGAAGCGGAATTAATTGTGAGCCACTTTACACAAAAATTGCTCTATACTGATTGTTCTAAATACAAACCATTTGAAATAGACTATAGTCAATTAGGCATGATTTAATTACTAGTGCGATGATTTCTTGCATTTCATGTTTGAGTTATAATTTTATAAACGCCGTAATGTTGAGCAAACTGCTCGTAGAGATTTCCAGAAATTTTGAGACCCCAAGGCGTGTCCCAGGAGGTACACGATTCCTCAGCTGTGGGAGGATGTAAGGGACGCATTTTATTATATTTAAAATCTTGTATTTTAGTTGTCGAGTCTGAGTGAGTCGTATGTGCCGCAGACGCCGAGCGGATGTTCCGTCATTGCTCAGCAGGAAATCTTAGGCGCGTGCAAAATAGCGCGTGGCGAAGGTCACCTTGCAGAGACGACTCGTAATTTTTACACAGTCGTGTCTGATCTCTAGAAGCGACAGCTCGGCCTCGGGCGATACCGATCGGACGCGATTCCCGCCAAGATTCTCGTTTCCACATGTCGTAGGATATTTCCTACAACATACCTAGTTTGCTGGCATTACGTTCGCGTGAAGTTGCAGATGTATTTTCCTTGTAACCAAGTATCCAGTGTTGCAATAAACATCGGTTAACGACTTCAGTATTTCATTCCACGAATGCAAGCCGTATGTTCTCCGTTCCCATGCAGCCCACAGTTAACATTTTTAGGTGTCAGACAAGCAAAGAAGACTAACAGCGTAGCGGAAGAAGAGTACATCGCAAGTCTTAGCTATAGTGACTGAGTACAGACTATACACACAGCCATCCGACAAATCAGTCACTACAACCCTAAGGGAAGCGGAGGCTAACATAAAAAACAGATCATATACACAAGCGGCTTCAATATATGAGCGGGAAAAGCTTCGATTTAAGCCTTCTGTAGATCCGGATATCGGAAGCTACATCTACTTCCCACCTATAAAGTTGGGTAGTGGGACAACAGCATTAGCAGTACCAGATATGGGCAACGGGATAATTAGGATACCAACAGGTCCAACTCAATATCTCACTGGAGATTCTACACAGGTTCAGGAAGATTTACGGAAGGGTCCGACTAGGCCTCAGCCGATTCATGTCGGTGTACTAGCAAGACCTGCCGTGACCACCCAAAACATGGGTGCATACTCGGCAAGTTACGACCACAGGACCTCCATACGGGACAACTCCAATACTGCAGCTGTGCCCTTAGGGACTCCGCAACAACAACTCTACCAAGAGCTACCGCCCCAGACGACAAAGCTGGACACCAGCTCACATGGCGTGGTGACAAACATGCAAACCAATCCAGTGCTTGAAAATCAAACAGACACCTCCGTAACGGAAAGGCACAATAGATATGACAGAGCAGTAAAAAACTCTAGAGATTTATCTTATAAACATCATTGGATCCCTAAAAACAGGAATATACAACCAATTGTTTACAACCTATACCTACAACAACCACACAGTGCTATACAGAGCACAAGCGCAGCTGACATCTTCATATACAAAATCCTCGAAATCATAATGGATATCCTAAACCAGTATGTGGGTAACCAACGGATTGACCCATTGAAATTCACTCCAAGTATCAAGCAGCTCATCTAGCAAACGCTTACCAACGGAATTAACTGAGAACACAAGGGCGCTTTCGCTATCCGAGACGACAGGCTTAGATACTATGCACCGAAACCACATATCACATAATAGCTCTCGATCTAGCGATAAAATGGCTAACAACGAACTGGGAATCTTACAATAAAATACTCGCTCAATCAAAGCCAATGATGCAATATATGTTGGCCCATAAGATCTCAATACGTGCTATCTACAGAAACCTGGATAAAGCCGGGAGAACTTTTCTTCTTCCAAATTTACAATATCGTGCGAGCAAACAGAGCGGACGGGTATGGCGGCACTGCCCTATTAATTCAAAAGGCAATACCATTCCAGCTGGTAAACTTTACGTATATTAACCTCTCTTTTGAGGTTTGTGCGGCTCGGCTTCTCTATAAAGGCAAATGCATGACGGTAGTATCTGTATGCAGGTCGCCAAGCCAACCACCACTAAAAAAAAATCTGAGCTCGAAATACTAATGCGTCAACTAGAGGAACCAGTATTGATCCTTGGCGACCTGAACGCTCACTATTCTTTATGGGGAAGTGCGTATGACGACCGTAACGGCCGACTAATTACGGAAGTCAGGGATGAATTAGTGGTACTAAATGATGGCTCTGCAACTCGAATCAATAGACCTACACAACAACAATCATCCGTGGAGATATCATTTGCATCGGCGACTATTGCCCCACATATAATATGCGAAGTCGTAGAAGATAGACTAGGCTCGGATCATTTCCCGATACTACTGAAGTTCTGCCAAACTACCTTCTCACATTATAAATGGAATATCAAGCGGGCCAACTGGAATAAATACCAACAGGAAGCAGAAGCTGCATTTTCTCACTAAAAACCTACAGATGACATACAAAAGGATTATAAAGCCTTCATAAACTGTATAGAGAAAGCTGCAGGTTCCAGTATTCCAAAAACAAAACAAAGCTATGTGATCAACACAACCCCAGTGGAGTGGTGGGATCAGGAATGCGAAGAATCAATGAAAGAAATAAAGCAAGCCATCAAAACTTACAGGAAACACCTCACAATGACGAACTACATTGAATGTAAAATGGCATGTGCGAAAACAAGAAAAAAACTCCAAAGGAAGAATAAAAGGAAAAACTGGGAAGAGTACTGCTCAAGGCTGAGTCTCAACAAGCCACTCAAAGTGTGTGGTGTAAAATACGGAGGCTTAAAAATATAACAGATGCGAGGACCACAGAGCGGACACCATCACTGAATATTCTGATCGATGTGTTAGAAAACATAACACCACATTATGTGGACCCCTAAACGTACAGTATAATACACAGCATATCCTATGTCAACCATTCAAGAGTGAAGAGCTCAGCAGAGCACTTGCCTTTGGTAAATCTACAGCACCGGGGCCGGATAACATACACTACCCCATGCTTCGCCTACTCCCTGCTAATGGGTAAACATACCTCCTCGAAACTCATTAATCGTATTTGGACTGAGAAGAGCTATGAAGACGGCTAGAATAATTATCATCAGTTCGCGGCGAGCCGTCGAGCAGTACGGATCGTTTTCCGTGTTTATCCGTGTACAGTTCAAGTGGTGTCGATAAGTTAATAAGTTACATAATAAAATGTCTACGAGTGGTGGAAGTCTACTGTTTGAGTTTAGTGCGTATTAGATCGGGAGTGAATACACACTAATCGCTAGTGAATCAGATCCTGCCATAAAATGGCAGATCCCCTGGACACGGGGCAGCTAACCTATACACCGCTGCAGCCGGGATGCTATCTACCAACCCTCCTGCAGCAACTGCACTGATGAGTCCACAGTCAACAAGAAATTCAACTGCAGCCATCACAACAGCACCCAGGTAACTGTGACTTGCTACCGCACCAACCAATGTATGCAGACCTTCGAATAACGTAGAGTCAAACGAGCAGCTTGCCAAACGGTTTCGTGCAGCGGGAAATTCCAATATATTACTAAATGTTGAGACGAGTGCAGAAACTATAAATGTACCGATGAATATTCAGCAAGACCCAGTATATTTGCCGGTAGATCAGCGCCCTCCGGCTCCAAATAATAGTAGAATCAAATGGAGCGTTTATCTAAAAGTTGATAATTTCCATATGACAAACAGGACGAGGAAATGGCTACTGAAGCCGCAAGTAATTCTGAGGAACGCGCGGAAAATACAAGACACTCAACTTAACCAGTGTGATGGCCCCACCACACGCTAGCGCAAACATAAACACCAACCGCGAGCGTCAGCAGGAACAATCGTTATAGCCGCTCAGATGCCGGACCATTCTATGTTTTTTGTGGAAAGCTATGGACAGAAGCATCGGCAGACTACCATCCTATGTCAATGGGCAAAATTCTGTATGCAACCAACCCCGCATATAAGCACGATATTATAAACATCATATCCGCCGGCCAGAAATAGGCTTAAAATTGAAACTAAGACCGCAGCGTCAGCAAACATGGTAGTGCAGTCAGCAGTGTTTAAGGATAAGAACCTAGAAGCATATATTCCGAGCTTTTTAATCCACAGGCAAGGTATCATTAGGGATGTAGATGTCACCCTAACAGAGGAAGAAATTCAACAGTCCATTGAAAGCCTTTATCCTGTTATTTCTGTTGAAACGGTTTACAAAGAGAACCACTAATCAGAGCAGTGAAGGACGGATCCCGATACCTGTATGTATGGTCACTTTCAGATCTCAGTCCTTACCAGCCTATGTAGCAATCTTTGGAACACGGTGCCCAGTAGAGCCGCACGTACCACAAACACTCGTTTGTGCTAACTGCCAACGATTCGGACACCGTATGACACAGTGTCGCAGCGCCACGCGTTGCAGTAAGTGCGGAGGTCCTCATAGGATGGAAACATGCACCAGCACAGCGAACCCTCGATGTTTACATTGCCAGGGCCCACATCTTTCTAATGACAGACTATGTTCTGTGTATGTACAGCAGCAAAGAGCTCGCGAGGTGATGGTCCACAATAAAACTCCACCAGCGACGATTATGAACTCTGGTTACAGACAGACGTATACACAAGCCGTCAGCGCTGCGCCATGTTACAGTGATGACAAGCAATTTCCTCCGCTTCCATCCATTACATCATCTCTCTCTAGTGCAGCCCCGACCAATGCATCCCAAAACAACCCTATCCAGCAATAACAAGAGCTAAGTCAACAAACTGAAGCAGTCATCACGGTTCAACCGTTCTACACTTCTACCATTGGCGGCCGTAGCAGACCAAGGCCTGCTCCTCCTAAAAAGCAAACGCCCAGTTATCCTCCTCTTCATCAGAGGATGTATATCCCACACCATTTACCAATCACTCCTATTACGCAGAACCCTTATTCTCCTAATCCCTTGGACAAAGAGATGTCCCCTTCAACAACAAATGCAGTGCTTATAGAGCAAATATTACAAATGATTGCACAGATGATATACGAGTTTCAAGCATCCCCATCAGGTACCCTTCAGCTTGACCCGCTCCGTAACCTGCTCACTAGTTTAGTAGGGTACAAGTAGAGTTCCAAACACAACAACCAAACTTCATTACAATGGCTCTCCAAATTCTCCAATGGAACGCAAGATCGGCCATCTCCAATAAAGAAAGTTTGGAACAAGAGCTACGCCAAAAAGAGATTAAAATATCTGCAATTTCGGAGACCTGGTTCAACAAGCAACAAATGTAATGTTTAGGAACTATACAACCATCCGAGATGATCGACCGGATGGAAAAGGCGGAGCGGCTCTCCTAATACACCATTCAATCGCCTATAAGGTCTTAGGAGTCACAATGAGTGGAGACCCTGACATTCAGGCTGTTGCAGCAAGAATACAAGCACCTACACTCGAGTTTACGTGCCTCTCGATCTATTGCAAACCTAATAAGGTTATAATTCACGAGATGTGGAATTCTCTGTTAACCCCACTAAACACTCCACTACTAATCTGCGGTGATCTTAACGCGCACAGTACCGCATGGGGTTGCTCCTTCACTGACAAGCAGGGTCAGCACCTACTAGAGATCTGTGATACATATGGCCTAACAATCTTGAACGATGGTTCACCAACACTTGTACCTTCACCGTATCAGCGCCCATCAGCGGTGGATATCACGCTAGGTTCCACTACCTTAGCTACAGTAGCCCAATGGAGAACACTACAAGATCCGCTGGGTTCAAACCACTTCCCAGTAGTCATAAATATAAACCAACCTCCATCGAACGGCCCATACCCCATTCCATCTAGTAAGTGGAATATAAAAGCTGCCAATTGGACAGCATTTGAGGACATAATGTACGAGGAGGCATGCGGATTCCAACATGGCAGATCAGCCCTAGAGGATTACAACCTCCTTATAGAGGCGATAGAACGCGCAGCTTATTCATCTATCCCTCTTAGAAAGAATGCTGATCGGAAGAAAGTTACTCCACCGATATGGTGGAATGTAGAATGCTCGAGACACATCGCCCTGCGACGGGCGGCCCTCAGAGAATATCGTAAACATCCAAATCAAGACACGTATTTCAAGTACCTGCAAGAAACAGCACGCACCAAACGGTTCCTCAAGAATGTAAAGAGACAGAGCTGGATGGAATTTTGTTCCTCTCTGAATAGAGAGACAGAGATGAAAGTCGTATGGCAGCGCATTAAAACTCTACGCAACAGAAACTACTGTCCTTGTGAAGCTCCTGTCGATACCATGTGGCTAGAGGACTTTGCTGACAGAATTGCGCCCTCTATGCCTAGACCTGCCCCATACAATTTCACGGAAGAAGATAATAACCATTTCCTATGCTCCCCATTCACGCTCAATGAACTACGAACAGCTCTTAAGAATTCTAGCAACACATCACCAGGCATAGACGACATTCGTTACCCCATGTTACAATATTTACCAGAAAAAGCTCTAACCCTCTTACTAAATACCATTAATGAACTATGGTCAAAGAAGCAAATACCAGAAACCTGGACGACCCAAATAATAGTTCCTGTACTGAAGCCTGGAAAAGAACCAGGAGCCTCTATATCCTACCGCCCAATAGCCTTATCATCTTGTATCGGTAAAACTGTTGAGAGAATGATAAAACATCGATTGGAATGGTGGTTAGAAGCACAATCTCTGCTACCTACTACACAGTATGGATGTCGCAAAGGGCGAAGTACTTACGACAATCATACCATGTTAGTTACGGCGATACACGAAACATTTATGAAAAACCAGTATCTCACCGCGCTGTTTATGGATATATCTTCGGCGTATGACAACGTACAAGTGCCAATATTGATAGATAAGTTCATTGCATTGGGCTTACCCCAAAACTTTGTAGCCGGAATTTACCAACTCTTACAATCAAGGCAGATATACATCCGGTACAAACATGTACTCCTAGGCCCAAGATGCACCTATCAAGGTCTTCCACAAGGAGCAGTGTTGAGCCCCCTTCTCTATGCAATATATGTTCGGGACCTGGAGAACATTCTGCCCCCCGAAGTGAATATCATACAGTATGTTGATGATGTTTGCATCTACACCACGGCAACTTCGATATTGACAACTAAGCTCTTACTAAAACAAGCAATATTGCAAGTAAATCAATGGCTTTCTCAACATGGGCTGGAATTCTCGGCAAGCAAATCTACAGCTATTATATTTCCAAGACGAAGAATTCAACCACCGATATATAATCTTATTTTGGGAACACACAATGTGCTGGTCAAGACTCTCGTCAAATTCCTTGGACTGGTCTGATTCCCGCCTAACATGGGCGGCACATATACAAGAACTTATACCAAAATTGGAACAGGGCCACAATATCTTACGAACTCTAACTCGGGTATGGTGGGGAGCTCACCCATCCATATTATTAGTTCTGTACCGAACCATAATTCGAGCAAAAATAGAATACGGTAGCATATTCTACCTTAGTGGTAACAAGCGGAATATAGAAAAATTGGAGCGCATCCAGCACCTGTGCATCCGCACCAGCTTAGGAGCAATGAAATCAACACCTACAAATGCTCTCCACCTGGAAGCCGCGGAAATGCCCCTGGAAATCCGCACACAACTCCTTGCTAACAAATTTTTACTGGCACGCATGTACGACAAAAATTCAACTATCCTCCAGCAAGTCACTAATCTCCATCGACTGATAGAAGAACGAGGACAACGCTTATACAATCAAAGATATCCGCTACTGCAAGGCCTAGTGTACCTAAAAAGTCTACTCCCCGAACACCAACAGCAAGAAGCAGTCACTATATATGAAATTCCTTACCAACATTGCGTGACACCACTGGCAGTAAGTCGTATACCGGCAAACTCTAGAACCGGCCAACCAATTAACCAGGTCCTCCAGGAATATCTATCAGAGAAATGGCCAACCTCAGTTCAGATTTATACGGATGGATCAAAGATACCCACGGAGGGTGTGGGATGTGCTTTTTATTGCCCTGAAACACAGCATGACCAAAGATATCGATTGCCAAACCATCTACCATTATACTCGGCCGAGGCAATTGCTATCGTCCAGGCCCTCATCAATGCAAGGAGATTTCCTAGACGCAATATTTTAATTCTCTCTGATTCACTCAGCGTATTACAGTCACTAACTACTCCAGCCATCCTTCAGCATGCTAACCCATACCATACCAGCATAGTTCAGCAAACCGCCGAGCTTACTCAATATGGCTCCACGGTTAACTACATCTCGATCCCGGCCCATACAGGGATAAGATATAATGAGCATGTTGACAAGCTAGCCAAGGAGGCATGCAGTAAGGGACAAAACTAGACGCCACCTTATAACCACAAAGATTACAAAGCAGCGGTGGTCAACAACGCCTATCAGCAATGGTCCACTCTATGGGAAGAAACTAAAAGGCACAAAGGACGGAGGTACGCGATGATTCAAACTCATCCACCACGACGACCTTGGTTCACGGACTGGAAAACTCAACGAAGGTACATCGCAACCATCACACGAATGAGACTCAACCACGGGGCCTTCCGCGAACACCTTTACCGTATACAAGCAGCAGACTCGCCGTATTGCCAATGTGATGGACAAACCCCTCAAGACTTGAATCACATTTTCTTCCAGTGCTCCATATATCAACGGCAGCAGCGTACATTCATCAATGCTCTGGTGCGGGTGCAGCACCCGCTGCCAACAAGCATCGCAGACCTACTTGCAACCAGCAACAGAAGAGTCTACACTATCATTAGAGATTTTGTTAAAAATTCAGATGTATATATATAAATATAAAGTAACGTTTAAACATATTATCATAGACGAAACAACATAGTCACATAAATATAATGAGACATGACAATATGTAACCACATATCCTTATAAATTTATATATATAATTTACTAAATCATAACAATGCATTTACATGAATGTAACAACGCACATCAGAAATGTAACAACATTTGTTCATAAAAGTAAGAAAGATTATTATTAATAATGTAACAATGTATACGAAGCTGGCTGTATGGTAATTAAAACCCAAGGCCAATAAACCAAAAAAAAAATAATAATAATTATCATAAGAAAACCTGGAAAGACAGTTGCTTGTGCCCCAGCTTACAGACCAATATCCCTGTTGTCTTGTATTTACAAAGTGCTAGAAAGGATGGTCAAACACAGACTAGAATGGTGGTTCGAACACAACATGTTACTCCCATCTACCGAATATGCTTTTCGGAGAGGTAAAGGCCCTAACGACATACTAGCGCATCTGAGAGGTAAAGGCACTAACGACATATTAGCGCAGTTCAACACAGACATACACTCATGCCTTACCAATAATAACTACATGGTTGCCATCACACAGATCTCAAATCCGCTGACGACGAAGTCTTGCCACCGATCCTGGGCAAAAAAATAATAGAGAACGGTGTGTCAGGCCCCTTCACAGCCAGACTGGTATCTATTATTACCAATAGATGGCTAGTAGCTCAGTGGAAAACCATCAGATTGGGGCCAAGAAAATGTAGCCAAGGGGTACCACAGGGATCAGTCTTGTCTCCATTACTTTTTAATATCTATACTGTTGACCTGCACAAGATAATGCCACAGTCGGTCATAGTCCTACTATACGCCGACGACATGTGTATTTATACAATAGACACAAGCATTGAAAGCTGTCAGACTATATTAAATGAAGCGAGGGGAATACTAATTCAGTGGTTTTTTGATAATGAACGTGAGATATCAATCAGTAAAAGCTCAGTCCGTATATTTACTAGCCATAGCATACCTCCAATGACCAGCATGAACCTTGATCCTTACAATCTTCCAGTAAAGAATAGTTTGAAATACCTAGGACTAACAATAGACAATAAACTTAAATGGAATGAACACATCATACAAATACGAAAAACTGTTCAGCTAGTAACCTGATTTGAGCGGTAACAGGTCTAAAGTGGGGAGCAAGTCACCAATTGCACTGATGTTGAACAGATCCTTAGTACGGCCGCATTTTGACTATGGGTGCATCTGTTACGGGTCAGCTTCCGAACGTACAGTAGCCATGTTAGATGTCCTGCAGTATAGAGTACTACACACCTGCTTGGGGGCAATGCAATCAACACCCACGAACGTGTTATGCGCAGAAGCGGCGAACCACCACTACACCTTCCCAGGTCCTACTTATACTCAAAATTCGTGCTGAAACAGGAACAGCTGTCGGATAATAAACTAGTTAACGCTATCCACAAACTATCAATGGACTGTATAACAAAAAGATACTGAAGGCATAAACGACTGCCACCTTTGGTTTCCGCATATCTTGAAACCAAAACACTAAGCGACAAAGCCTGCAAGAGTAAACAATTATATTGCTACGAATTACCGCTATGGCACACACTTAAAGAGGTAACAGTAAATACTCAAATAACCCAAGAAAATCGCAATATACAGACATACTTAGAAAATTTGAATAAATGGCTTCCAGCCAGGTGCATATACACCGGTGGGTCTAGAAATAATAATCACGCAGGGAGTGCATTCACCAACCCAGACAGTATGGAACAGGGCACGTTCAAACTGCCGAGTGAAATCTCTATTATGACAGCAGAACTAATAGCAGAACTAGTAGCCCTTAAATATGCCAGCAGTTTACAGGATAACAACATCATTTTGCTATCTGACTCGCTCTCTGCGATAACGGCACTAAAAAACCATTGTTTAAACCAAAGTAACAACCTAATTATACACGAAATCATTAAAATAATCATAGATCTGGAAAATAGTAATAAACTTGAAGTGCTGTCCTGGGTGAAAGGACATTGTGGGTGTAGAGGCAATGAATTAGCCGACCAACTGGCAAAGGAAGCAACCGTTACTGGGAAAACTACCCACGTAAAGATACCCATGTCGGACTTCATCGTGACATTAAAAGACAAACTATACAAATACTGGGACAAAGAATGGAAACACACATCCACAATGAAGGGCAGATACTATGCAAATCTTACACCCGAAAATTTTAAAACGACCGTGGTTCTAAAATGTTCGATGCTCCATGAAACTATACACTAGTATATCTCGACTAAAATTTGGGCACGCACGCTTCAAGAAGCATTTATATAGGATCGGCGTGGTAGACGATCCATACTGTGAATGTAGTCAGGAAGAAGACGTTAACCATATACTGTTTGGATGTCCACTGAAAAAAGACATATCCGACAACCTTACTAAGAAACTGGTACAGCTGGAGCACCAACTGCCAACAAATGTTTCTACTCTGTTAGCCACTAACAAATACAAAATCTTTTCCCTCATGTACGCTTTCTTACGACAAATTAAACTGGAATTATAAAAGCAGCTGTATTAGTAATTGTAACAGACAATCCTATCATTGCAAGGCTCACAATGTAATATAAAAGTTTTAATGTATATTTTTACCCTGTAAACCAGTTTTTTTAATGTACGGACTGTAGTAGGCCTATACAATTTGTCATTTTAATCTGTACAGTGAATTTTGTAATTAAAACATTAATGTAAATTTTGTACCTCGTAAACCAGATATTTTAATTTACAGAATTTAGTATGCAATTTGTCGTTTTAATGTGTACAATGACTTATGTAACTGGCCACATAAATGTATCTAACCATGTGAATGGAAAATGGCTAGATGGCCTGCAGGGCTGAAAGCCAAATAAAAAAATTTAAAAAAAACACAGTACTGTCCTCCACAATCACCATAAAAAAAAACCTGACTACATTTACCATCATCCCTGAGAACACTATATAGCCATCCAATCAACAGAACTATTGAGTTAGAGTCATGCACGCTGTTTAGTTCACATTATCTTTGTACTGTTAATGTGCTGTCACCAGCCTAGGCGGCGTGGTAGCCTCCGCTGAACGGATGAAAACTACAGACGTTATCAGACAGTACGTATACTGACACACAAGCAGAAATTAACACACCTCACAACTACCCACAGGCATGACATGAAGTTGGAGCTGTAATTTCTGCAGCCATGAAGAAACGTCATTCATTTAGACATACTCTGAAAATTAACAGGTGGACAGATATTTAAAGAGACATACTGCGCTAAAATGTGGGACAGTTATGGTTTCAATTTACACATAGTTATTAAACAGACATCATAAATAACATTTTCATAGAAGATCCCAAACGCCAATCACGAAATTCAAGTATATTCTCCAAATTTTTGATAAAATAATAATAAAAATTTCGGAAAAAAATATGTAAATTCTCAATGAAAAACATATTTTCCACATAAACCACATATTCTAGTCGGCAGGGTGTGTGCATACAGCACTGCTGAGGGTGAGTTAGCCTTAATAGGCAGGCACCAGAGTTCACTCTCACCCTTCTCTTCACAAAACTCTACACTGAATACCTACATTATCACTGTCATCGACAGTATCGTGGTGGGTACGTTGCTTGTCCCTACACATGGCACGTGTATAAAATAGATTAAATCCAGAAAAAATTAAAAACCCCAGAAATGGCGTAAATAATGACAAAACACAAAAACTACCCAATATCTCAAATCGCGTGAACCAAATAGGCTGTAAGTTAAAGTTCTTTCAAAATCCCACTGTTTTTTTTTAACAATTTTTAAAATTTCTCTCAATGAGAAAAATGTTTCATTCTATAGGAAAAATAAAATCTTTTTGCGCCAGAATTTTCGAATATAAGAATAGCGCGAATTTTATGGCATTACTCGAAAATAAAGATAACGTTTCACAAGATTGTCATGATTTTTAGAAATCCAAATAGGTTCTCCCACGCAACCAGACGTTGGCTGTTGTATCTTTAATTAACTGCAAACTCATATAGAAACAGTAAAAGCGAATTTAAAAGCATTTGCTTTGAGCAACGTCCTTTAGAACATGTTTATACCGTGTGAAAGTTCTTATGTAGTGAAATGTGGCTTATGGTTTCATGTAAATTTTATTATTTCAAGAGAGGCGCATCCCCAAGAACTCATGCGGGATACCTCTCGAGAAAGTGGGAAACACGAGACGATATCTAGCAGATGACAAAACCGAAATTAAGTAGTGTATCTGTAAAGTTTTCTGAACTAGATTTATATTTTTAACATTGTTAGAGGAAAAGTTTTGCAGCATATGCTACCTGAATTCATAAAAATTGTTGGCACATACAAACACAAGTGATATTTCCAAAAATATTTCCGGCATCGGTGATGAATTAAAAAATTAAATTTGCTTTCGAATTAAGAATAGCAATATTGACAGTTTCTTCCTTATGAGCTAGGAGCAGGAATGTTTTTCGACTTCAGGGATTTACGTACTATCAACGTCAAGGTAATTACAGGCTGAGAGAGTGTGAAGGGCAATGAACTCGGCCATGACCTTTTCAGCAGTCCGAGATTAAATAATGAAGATCAAGACTGAATAAATGCTGTCTGTATAGCAACAAGATACTTGAGCTTTGGGGACTTCCTCATCAAGCTAGAAATTGTTATTACTATTATTTTGAACTTTCTGTTATATGAACCACATCAACATTAAGCCCTAACAGCCTTAAGTTTCAACTGAAAATACATTCTCATCTTATGCATTTGTGAATATAATAGGGATAGTAAATACTCATGATTTTTCGATGTAGTGACAATGATTGAAATTGATTTTTTCCCATACGGTGTATTACGACTTTTTATTTATTTTGATAGCGGCCTTAAGGTTCGATTCCCTGTTGTGACCATAATATATATATATTTCAGAATTCTGTAAGTTTCCAAGTCGGAGGGGACGATTTAGGACTCAGTGTAGATACGCACGGACGAGTACTATAGATGCCCTGTCGACGGTCAATCAGCGTCATACACAATAGTTTAAATAGACATAAAATTTTTAGTAAATATTGTTAATAACGGACTTGAATCCTTGTCTCAGCAGGGATTATGAACTCGACCTTAAACTCTGTGAGTTTTCACGTTAAACTGAAAGAATTTTTTTTAAAGCTCTATGTGCATAGAAACTCTTCGGTTCGGCTCCCGCACTTTAATAATTTTTTTCATGCTTGTGGAGGCCTAGGGTTCAACTCCCAGCACTTTAATACTGTTGTAGCCCTCAGGAGGACGCGGGTTTGATTCCCGTTGCAGCCCGAAATCAATGCCGGGGTGATTCCTAGGCCCCCAGTTCGAATCCCCGACCTTCACGTGCGGTACTGAGCCGACCTTACCTTTAGGCTGGCGGTTCAACTCTTCGAGCATGGAGTACCTCAAAATTAAGGTTAGCTAAGGAGTCATTTGCGGTAACTTATACACTGCTCTTATGGAGGAGATTTTTAACTATGGGTGGGTGGTGGGGGCGGCATCTTTAACTCAGGTCTTATGGGCGATGGTTTCTGACTAATCTAATTAAGTCATTTGGTCCTTTGTGTGGCAAATAGGGATTGCAATCCAGCAAAGCGGGATCCCGCATAATTAGACAGTCTGGCGGATCCCGCACAAATTTATGCAGATCCGCAATCTGCTAAATGCGGCGAAAATGTGTGTCAGTCTGCGTGACTCGCTGCCCCACTCGGTCTCTGCGCAGTTCTGATGGATATTAGAGGATTCAGTAAACCAGCAGCCAAAATAGAAAGGGGAAATAGGTACAATTATAAAAAGGGACAGGTTTCAAATTTGAAGAGATATTTCAGAGAACAATTCGGCAAATGGAAGGAAGGCACATGTGAATTAGAGTCAAGGTGGGAAGAGTTCAAGTAGATAATAACAATCGCGGAAGAAAAATTTATTCCAAGACAGAAAATAAAGAGAAGTAGAGAACCTATGTACTATAATAGGGAAGTGAGAAGGTTAAAGAGGTTGGTAAGAAGAGAACATAACAGAGTTAAGAGACAGCAGGGTGGTAGGGATTATTTAAAACAACTAAACAAGGGCTTAATAACAGCAAAGAAAGTGGCTAAAGATGGGTTTATGAAGAGTATTGTCAGTGCAGGAGGACCATTGACTGATGCATCTAGAATTTCTGTGGCTATATCAGGAAACTGAGGGAAAGGGAGGGTGTAGAGACACATATAGATAAGGATGGAGAAGAAGTTACTGAGGATTTGAAAAAGGCACAGATTTTAAGTAACTGGTTTAGTGAAAGCATTAGGGACAATGAATCAGAAACGGGAGGGCCTAATTCGGACAACGAACTTAACAACACAATTAGAAATGAAGACAGTAAAAAATTTGAAATTCATCCTGATGAAATCATGAAGGAAATCAGAAAGCTGAAAAAACATAAAGCGGTTGGTGTAGATAATATTACTACAGATATCTTATAGATAGCCGGATGGGACATTGTACCTTATCTTGAAATATTTTTTAAATTGAGTCTCGATACTTGCTGCTTACCAAAGGACTGGAAAAGTACAATAGTAGTACCGGTACACAAAGGAGGGGTGAGAAATAGAGTTGAGAATTACAGGCCAATCATTTTAACATCAGTGGTAGGTTAATTAATGGAAAGATTGATATGCAACCACATCAGAAATATATGTGAGGAACGTAAGTGGTTTTCAAGCAGGCAACATGGTTCAGGCAAGGATATTCATGCGAATCTCAGTTGGTGGGATATATGCAAGATATTTCAGATGAAATGGACAAGGGAGGCCAAATTGATAGTGTAGCACTAGATCTGTCAAGGGCGTTTGACAGAGTGAGCCATTAAATGGTAGTAAATAAGGTAAAAACTATTTGGAGTGGATGAGAAAGTAATTTGCTGGGTTAAAGAATTTTTAAAAGGTAGAAAACAGAAAGTTGAGGTGGGAAATGTAGTATCAAAAGAAGTGGAAGTAAAAATGGAAGTGCCGCAGGGTAGCGTATTGGGACCATTGGTATTAATTATTCTAATGAATAATTGTGTTGATTGTTTACTATCAGAAATTAGATTGTTTGCAGATGAGACAATGCTGTATAAAAGGATCAAAACGATAGAGGACTGTAAACAGTTGCAGGGTGATCTGGACAGGATAGCTAGTTGGGTTGGTAAACATGGAATGAAGATAAATGCAAAGAAAAGTCAGCTCATTAGATACACAAATAAAAAACTAAAGGTTATTTGTGAATATAAGGTGGGGAAAGAATTGCTTGCTGAAGACTTGAAATGTAAATATCTTGGCATTACATTTGATAACAAACTTAACTGGGGAGGACACATTGGACAGGTGGTAGGAAAAGGTTTCAAAATTCTGCACTTGTTGGAGAGAGTGACGAGGGGATGTACGAGAGAAGTCAAGGAATTGTGTTACAAAACTTTGGTCAGACCATTGCTCGAATATGGTAGTGTAGTATGGGGCCCTCATTTTACGTATCAAATACTGGAGTTGGAGAGGGTGCAAAAAATTGCTGCTCGATTTGTTTCTTGAAGTTATCGCAGAATGCAATCAGTGACGGATATGATAAAGGAGCTGGAATGGGATTTATTGCAAGACAGGAGGTGGATGGGGAGGGTCATGGGAGTGTACAGGGCGTATACTGGAGGCATGGAAAGATTTTGGAGTAGGTATAAAAAGTAGTGCATGGAAGGGAAAGGATGACCATGACCAAAAGCTGACACTCGATTTCAGGCACAAGGGTGTGGGAAGATTCTCTTTTTTAGGTAAGGGTGTCAGGGATTGGAATGAGTTACCAAGAAAAATGATGAATAATTTACCGGAAACGTTGAAAGAATTTAAAGATAAAATTTGTAAAGGGCGAATGTGGGTTGGTGCAGGATAGGGGGAAGATGGGGGTGTATGAAAATTGCCACCGGAGCGTGTGCTCCATTGCAATTAAATTAAATTTATTTCACTGTTTGCCGGTACCCTTGCAGTAGGCATTTGACTCGAGTGAATAAACTTTTGTTTTTGTCAACCTTCGTCATTCGTAAGTAAATAGATCCAATTTTACATATTCATTAAAACTTAAGTTTGTTGTGAGTACACATTTTTGTAATTTGAGTTATGTTGTGTATATAGTACGATTTTCTAACTATGTAATAAGTATTTTTTATGTTTCGCACACTCATCTGAACCACACAGTTAAAGCTTTTTGTTCACGGTTTCATTAATCCTATTTTCTGTATTTTCAGATAAAGTAATTGTGACAACTTTCTGAATTTGCGGCTGAAAATTTGATTATTCGTTGATATGAAACTAATTTTTTCGTAATTTTAACGATCGCATACCCATTTTTTTAGCAGATATCAAAAGGCAATTGTATACCCTTTGACTTAATGTTGTCTCGACCACCCCCTCACCGTTTGAAACACACGTTCTTTGATGAAAGCCACATGAATACATGTGCCACTCTGGCTTTTGATTAATCCGTCTTGGGATGATTTGGTAAATCGCCAAAATACATTATTTTTGAGTGAATAGCACGCGTCCTTTCAGCTCCTTGTTATTATTTCTACTAAAGGTCAAAAAAGTCTTCAAGGGTGTATCGACGAATTGTGTTGTAAAAACACCATACTTCGACAGCTGCCTCCGCCGTCTTCCACACGTGTAAAATTTCGTATTTTTACAACGAAATCAGGCGATACACCTGTGAGGACTTGACTGCAATCATACGTCAAGAAAGTCTCCTTTCTTACAAAATAAAAATAATTTTCACTCTGAAAAAAGTCGTTACGCCACTTGAAGTAAAACTGAAATACTTGACAATTTATGAGTTGATGAGTAATTTCTTTTAATAACAATGAATCAACTATAAGTTCAATCAAGGAATCAGGAGACACAATAATGAATCCCACAAAAATAGTTCTTGTAAAAATAGACCAAGTCTCGTGTCTGTGAAGTGACAAAAAGTTATGAGACCTGTTCTGAGTCAAGTCTACACTTTACAGAGTATATTCACTTAACTTGGTGAAATGTTTCCTCTCGGTGTTATGGAACGTTTATTTGGAATTTTAAAAAATCTTTGGTGACTTGGCCATTATGCATAATTTGTTTTAAAACTGATGTGATGTATTGTAAGGCACTGAATATTTTCCATTTTTGATTATTTATTTAAAAATTGGTTTAGATTTAAATACAAAACTGTAAAACCTCTAAATATATTTAAGGTATGGTAAAAAAATTTAATGTCATTGTTCCAATTAAAATACTGTTAATTTTTATCATTTAACATTAACAGACGTTTATTATTTAATTTATTAACGCTTTAAATAACTATGTTTCAAATATAAGCGTTAAAAAACTGTTGGCGCCAATCCCGCTGGATCCCGCGGGGGCGACCTCTTATGGAGGGGGTTTCTGACTATGTTGATTAAGTCAGTAAGTACAGAGGAGGTTGGGGTGACGCGTGCGGTTTGGTGGGGGTGGGGGTGAATCCTTTGTCTGGCAATTAGTCCTTTCTATTTGAAACATACATACAGGGCGTTCGCCGGAAAACGCTACCCTCCCAGTCTGTTGCCGTCGGCAACTTGCTCGGGCAGTGGGGCCAGCAGCTTCCGCCACACGGCACCGTGAATCACCGCACTGTTTAACACCGTCGCTGCCCCAAATGTACAGTGACGCAGTAAATGGGACCCTTACATTGTTAAGAACGGTTTCTTTGCATTGTAGCTAGTTTGTGACTTCAGTCTCTTATTAATCAGTGTTGTGAATAAACGTTTCTTTGCGGTTTGGCTGGTTTGGGGCTTCATACTCTTACTAATCTGTACCGTGTTTGAGTGTGAGTAAAATTATGGTACGTTACAGTTTGCAACAAAGAATATTTCTCTACGATACATATGTGAAGAAGAAGTCGTTTAAAAAGTGTCACAGTAAATTTCGTCGCGTATTTCCTGGCGCTATACTGCCAGCTAAATCAACAATTCTGCGTCTGGTTAAGTAAGAGAAACGGGTTCATTTTTTAACAAAAAGAGACTGTCGGTCAACCGTATTCTCACATAGGAGAAAATTGACGATATCGCTTTTCGACTAGAACAGTCACCCAAAAAATCATTAAGTCAGTTAGGGCAGCGTTTGTCTCGAAATATGTTCAGAAGATGTGAAATGTGCATTACACAAGAGTGTCAACACTTCCAGCATCTTTTATAAGGTAAGCTAATGAATTACGTCACATTTAAATGCTTAGCACATACAAGTTTATGAAATAGTCCGCGGCCGACGGTCGAACAATGCCGGGAGCTGACCGCTCGCTCGCCGCGAGCAGTTTCTTCCTTGTAGCGCTAACAGTGGGTTGCGTTTCCCGGCGAACGCCCTGTATTATACCTACTATTGCTGCCTATAAACAAACAAATAGGTGGCTTATACAACAATAACTCACCTAAATGTTTGATCAAAATCGGTCTATCTAACTAATGGGGGATCTCAATAGCTAACACCAAGCTCGGGAGTGCAAGACAACAACTCCAAACGGTAGGAAACTGCTCGACGCTGCAGGTAACCTTGGTCTTTACATGATCGCCCCACACGGGCCGACATATTTTTATAATAATCCAAATATTTCCCCTTATAATCTTGACATTTTCCCAGCAAAAAAACAGACCACTACTAATATATATGTAAACAATCCTTGAAATAAATTCAGACCACCTCCAGACGTTAGTAAACATTGGTGCAAGCCACAAAACATTAGAAGATATACTAACTGGGCAAGTAAATTACAATTTATTTTTTTATTTTTTATTTTAAATTAGAATTTTTTTCAACTGACACTGAAGGCATACGACATCTAACAACCTGCAAATCACCAGGTGATAAAACTATCTGGTAGTAAACCTTAAACAAGATCGTTTAGGTCACTTCAAGAAAGAATACCACAACAAAGCATGGACTTAATCAGCTATAAAAATCAAACTCGCAGAGACAGTGACACGCACATCAACGTCGACTCCCAAACCAATTAATTGTACTAGTCAAAATAGAACTTTACTCCTTCCGTTACGAAACATATAGTCAGACCTGGTGATGGATCTCTATGGACAACCATGAAAGGTATTATCAGGGACTCCACTATCTTAGCATCCTTGAAATTGAACGATACATACATATCCAGTGAGTCAGAGAAATGACAAATTTTAGCAGATCACTTGAAAAAGCTTTCAAACATAATCCAATAGTAGACGATGATTTCAATACAACAGTTGAAGATTCCAATAAGCATATGACTATTCCAGCGGAGAATTTGTCAAATTCTCTACTCCAAGAGAACTGCAACAAATTATTAAGAATTCGCCCGTAATAAAATCTTCAGGTTACGATGACATACCCAACATAGCGCTGAAGTCATTACTCCCTAAGCTAGTAAGCTACATCGCAGCATAATTCTCTGCATCGGGTATTTCCTAAGAGAGTGGAAACACTAACATCATAATTTTCAAGAAACATAACGAACCAACCTCCTTGCCTTCTGGCTCCAGACCGATAAGTTTACCCCCTACTTTCTCAAAACTGTTAGAAAAGATAATACGAAAGCTACAAACTTCCTTCCTTGATGCTAAGAGAACGATCCCGCCTCACCAATTTGACTTTCGCCTGATACATTCAACCTCACACCAAATACTACGCTCGGCTGAAGACATTAGAAGGTTTCACACCCTGGTTGCTTTCCAGGCATTTCATAAAGCGTAATCCTTCCGTAATCCTTCATAAACTTAAAAATATAGGAATGTTTCTTTATTTGTATTAAATCTTTGAAAGCTTTCTAAAGAAACGAACTTTCAGCGTAAGAGTGCGTCCAAACACATACACAGCACGACCACTTATAGCAGGATTCCCTTAGGGTCTGTATTAGGGCCCACGTTATTCAACATATACACGTAGGATACACCAACTCTTCCAAATACCTCTAGTGCAATATAGTCATATACACTTCACACAACGACATCCACTACCTACAGGAATCTATAGCGCAACTAACCGAATGGCTGAATCGCTGGCGTATATCTTTAGTCCCCGGAATATGTTAAACAAAAATCTTTAAGACAACCAAAAAACCGTCTGAGATAAACCTCATGGGAAAAAACGTAGCATGGAACCCAAATGACTGATCCGTTAAATACCTCCGAGTCAACCTTGATAGGAGATTAACGTGGAATATACACATCAATAATAAACTAAACCAAGACTATGCCAGATTACACAAATTGTACCCATTGTTAAATAAAAAAAAAACATGTTACTGCCTACTAATCAATAAAATGAGTTTCCGACTGTTAATAACGTGCACATGTGCTAGTCGCATAAAGTTGCACAGAGTACAAATATTTCAAAACAAAGTACTCCGATTAGCGGTGAACGTACGCAATTCATAAAACAATAAACAAAAAATGTTATTAAGCGCGTCAAAGCAGTACCTGATGCACAATTTTATGAACTAGGCAACCAAATGGATCAAACTAGGTTAAAGAAACGCTTTCCTCAACTCATTTATCTATCAAACAGTGACTCCGAAGAAGAAGTGAACCAGTAAATAAATTAAAAATGAGCGGTCTGGTGGCTCAGTGGCTAAGATGTCTGATTGGGGATTGAAAGGTCCCCGGTTCAAATCTCTGTCTCGGCGCGTACTTTCATAGGTCCTTCACCTCTGGCACAGCTTGCTGTGTAATGTCAAGTACGCTAGCACGCTACCATGGTTTGGATTCCACGTTAAGCTGTAGGTCCCCTGTACCCAGGAGGATTACCGGATTAGGCTAAGGCGGCTACGACAGGAGCGGAATGCGCAGCTAATATACACCCTGTCACCATTTAATTACGACTACACCCAATGATTATAATTTAAATACCGTGTGTCACATTTAACCACCTATCTACTATCTACTATTCACTGTTTCGCTTGTTAACTGCATCTCTATTATTTTTTATAAAATAAGATTCTCCCCAGCGCTCAAAACTAAATGTATTCCATGAACAGAAGTGTCATTATTTTAAATCAATTTTATTATAACTGTTTTTCCTTTTTTACTACTGTATTAATACTGATAATTCTGTTGCCATTATTGCCATAAACTATTATTGTATCACTGTACTGTAGTTACTGAGGGGCCCTGGTGGACTGACTTCAACCATAACAATATATATGTTATGTTTAGTAAAATTCAATATTGTCCTGTAAAGCTGAATTCCTGAACGGATAATAAATATGTATATAAACAAAGTACGTATCGGCGGAGAAAAAATTCGTTTTACTCCTACCCGTCATTTGATAATAAAGTACGTTCCTTACTGACGGCTTGAAACACCCATCCTGGAGTCATGCTGTGTCCTGGAGCGAAACGAAAATGTCGATATCCTGCTATGTCCGGTTTCTCTTTCATAAGTGGTTGACCACCGCACTTAAATCTTGGCGAGTCCCGGTAGGAAGACAGCTTCACTCAACTGTAATACCACGATTAAGCGATTTTCTGAGCAGCTCTATTCCGGACTCAGTTTCATACAGTGACACGTCAGAAATTATCGCATTGCACGTTTAAAAATGGTTTAATTGTCCTCGTTATTTGAAGGCTTCTACATATTACAATAAATACGGTTTTTTTTTTTGTTTTTTTTTTTTACTTATTGCTCTACGCCTAGTCGACGTCAAGGTCATAAGAGGCGGGATTGGAATGGGGACAAGGAACGGGAAGGGATTAGGCCGTGGCCTTTATGAATGAAAGTACTGGGGGACCTCATAGCGTCTTTCAAAAGAGGGAGCATGACAAGCGTGGTGCTACAGCCCACTATCTGAGCATACACATTATTCATACATCCAGTCATACATACCGACACCTTAGCTCGACAGAACTGTATGTGTAAAAAATTCTTCTGGTTAAATTACAACAGTCAGGGCTGCAGGTGTTAAAAGTACAGGGCGTTCGCCAGAAAACGCTACCCTCCCAGTCTGTTGCCGTCGGCAACTTGCTCGGTCAGTGGGGCCAGCAACTCCCGCCACACGGCACCGTGAATCACCGCACTGTTTAACACCTCCGCTGCCCCAACAGTGCAGTGACGCAGTATAATGGGACCCTTTCATTGTTAAGAACGGTTTCTTTGCATTGTAGCTAGTTTGTGACTTCAGTCTCTTATTAATCAGTGTTGTGAATAAACGTTTCTTTGCGGTTTGGCTGGTTTGGGGCTTCATACTCTTACTAATCTGTACCGTGTTTGAGTGTGAGTAAAATTATGGTACGTTACAGTTTGCAACAAAGAATATTTCTCTACGATACATATGTGAAAAAGAAGTCGTTTAAAAAGTGTCGCAGTAAATTTCGTCGCGAATTTCCTGGCGCTTTACTGCCAGCTAAATCAACAATTCTGCGTCTGGTTAAAAAAGTAAGAGAAACGGGTTCATTTTTTAACAAAAAGAGACTGTCGATCAACCGTATTCTCACAGAGGAGAAAATTGACGATATCGCTTTTCGACTAGAACAGTCACCTAAAAAGTCATTAAGTCAGTTAGGACAGCGTGTGTCTCTAAATATGTTCAGAAGATGTGAAATGTGCATTACACAAGAGGGTCAACACTTCCAGCATCTTTTATAAGGTAAGCTAATGAATTACGTCACATTTAAATGCTTAGCACATACAAGTTTATGAAGCGTAATTATTATGAAATAGTCCGCGGCCGACGGTCGAACAATGCCGGAAGCTGACCGCTCGCTCGCCGGGAGCAGTTTCTTCCTTGTAGCGCTAACAGTGGGTTGCGTTTCCCGGCGAACGCCCTGTACTATAAAAGCGAGTATCGTAATCGGCACAGAAAGCTAGTTGAAAACATATATGCCTTCTGCTGGAATTTTTTGTCACAGTATGAACGTTTTCCGGAAGAATAGCTTGGATTTTCTTTTTAAATATGGTTTTACACCTCGTCGACATCATTAGAGGCGGAAGGAATTCGGCCATTGCCTTTTTTAAGAAAGCATCCCGGCAATCGCCTGGAGTGATTTGGCAAAACTATGGAAAACCCAAATCTGAATGCCTGGATGGGGATTCGAACCGCCGTCCTCACGATTGCGAGGCCAGCACCCACCACTCTCGGCAATAGCTTGGAGTCCGCTGCAGGTAGTTTATAGCGGTATGAAACTGTTGTTGAACGAATGAAACGTTGATTCGGATTCCAAAGTCACTTGGATTAAACTGAAAGCTAGTTTTCCAGGAAGTTTTGGATATGATACCATACAACCACCTATTAACAGAGATTCAACATACGGAGTTTCGCAATAGCGCAATATTGCATCCTTGAAGGGCATGTCTCTTACATACGCACCCCTCAAGGAAGTCCAATAGGACCACATTTTTTCCTAATATTTATAGAACATCTCGAGGCAACTTTAATAGCATTTTGAGAATGTTTACCCATAATGCAGTTATCTATAGTGAGATGTCCCATTCGGTAAATCTCATTGTTTATCAGTAACAAGAATTGTAATGGTTAGATTTAATCGTTTTATTGCCGTAATGTACTTAATTCCAATAAGTTAATTTCATTTGATTTAAATGTGGTTCTCAGCCGACAAGGTTATCGCGAGGAATGTTTAATGCCTTTACTTGATAAATATGAGAAAGGATAATGGTGGTTGTAATTCCGTGGACGGGCGAGTGAGTAATAAAGAGTGTATTTTAGCGTGGTCTGGTTGCCATCCAAAGGAACAGCCTTCACTTGTGTTCATTAATATCTTCATCATTAATTTACTGAAATGATGGAGAGGCCTTGGAATAGTGCGGGTTTGTTTAAAACAATGGACACAGTGTGGCATTGTGAGTGCGTCTGCCTGCTTATTGGATGAATGAAAGACTTCATTCAAAGCACAGTAATAAAGTGTTGGAGACCTGAGTTGTCAGACGCTTTATAGATGTCGCTGGTAAAGAAACATTCGTTAACAATAAACTGCTTGTGCGTGGGAAGTGGAGGCCAATGAGAAGGGAGGAACTATGGCCATATGGAGGGGATGATCTACCAGGAAAATGGTGCTGATGGTGGGGTTATTCTATCCCATATAATTGTCTCTAATAAATTGTTTATGCTTTTTATTATGTGGGGCCAATCGGAGATGAGAGATGACGAGCGAGCGGACAGAGGATGGGATTGACTCTCGATTCGGCGCGGGGACTGTAGACGGGACGCCGTGTATGAGACTCGCCAGACGCCCGGTCCACCCTTCGCTCAGCTGACGCGACTACCTTGGACCCGGCGAAATGCAACACGCACCATCGGCTCGACGGAGCTCTCCTCGCCAGATGACCGTCTAGCCAACAGGACTCTTCTCGTTCCCAGGCGACATCATGCACTATCTGCACTGCTCAATACTACGGTAACTTCGATGCACTGTCTTCCACAAAGTGATCACAACAAGCTCCTCAGTAAAAGCAGTTAAGTACTGTAAAATCTACTGCCTGAGAGGAAACAACTATTCATCCATTAAAGTAATCGTCAAATAAATTTTGCTTCCCATGTATCAAGATTAATAAAGTAATATGTTCCTTTTGAATATATTATGCTTGACTTGTATTAATGTGAAGAACCACTTCGGAAGAGAACCCAACTCACAATCATTTATTTAGTTATTAATTAACAATGGTGTGTAACAAAGTAGCAAATCTCTAGGCAAACCAGGTGGGAAGTAAGGAACTCTTCCGAACTTTTAGATACTTCGCTATCTTGACTTTATATCGGTATGGTGTGATAGAAGACAAACTAAACTGTAAAATATGAGGAGTAACACGTGGAACGAACAAAAAGAATCCTTTTCTGCTTGATTACTACACATGCTGAGGTAGAGTTCTTGAGAAATTTCGGCGTAACTGTAGCAAGCAACTTGTGGGATGAACATATTAGTTTGGTAGTAGATAATGCGATTCATAGGTCAAATTCTAAGGAAATGTAAAAAGCATAGATAGGAAATAGCTTACTGCTGTAGCACTTTGTCACCTACTTGATGCAGCGGTTGGTCTGTGTTGCGTTGCAGACAGATGACGTAGGCTTCGCTTAAATTTGTTCGCAAATATGCGGACATCCACAATCAATTACGAATGCAGAGAAATACTTCACCCATCATCATATTTGGGTCACCATAAAAGGATAGATAAAATGTTGCGCTAATGCTAATGTGTATACCTTGTTCCTAGTATCGTAAGGAATTGGAACGAGAGATTAACTTTGGTGCAAAGCACCCTCTGCCCCCCACAGTTTTATTAATTGCAGGGTATAACACGTGTGTCACTAAAAATTTTAATGAAAACAATTGGCTGGAACTCACTCCAAAAATACTCAAATGCAAAAATTGTTGGCATGGTGTAACTAGAACTGATGTGAGTTTTCTGTCAGCCTGAGCTCGTGAATGGATTCACTTGGTCAGCAGTCAGACGTGACTTTAGGTTGCTAATGAGTTTGCACATTTTATGCTGCTTCAAACCAGGATCATATTAGGATCGACATTTATCTGATATTATTTTTGAACTTTCGTTGAATTAGTAAGGCACCTGTCCATTGCGATATTTTGGCAACAACAGTTCTATAATCGTAGGATATACTTTTATCGTCTTCCGTATGCCATAATATGGATGGTTGACGAGATTCAGGTAACATTTTCTGATGTCATCTTTCACTATCCGCCCGTTGTAATGAGACGACTAAGGAGGGGGGGGGGGGGGTTTTATAAATTTTAATTTATTTAAAGAATTTAATTTTGGTTTGGCAAGAATCTTCCAACATCGGTCAGGTCTTAAAAGAACTAACATTGATTTTTTTATTTAAATGTTATGGCTTCTACATGGCTAGGCCACTTTACGTTTACCGTTAACATCACTCAAACAAACAAACAACAAGCCTAGACGTTACAATACGCCGTTATTTCCAGCAAACAATATTTGAATTTATTTTTAATGTAAGTCATGAATCACCTACTGCAAATTTAAATATCAAAATTAACAAATGATATTGAAAATGAACAACGTTAACAATTGTAACAATTTACAACATTGAATCTCGGGCGCCTTTAATAGTTTAAGAGTCACAATAAAATTCGTGCTATCACGTTTCACAAATCTTTGCCAGCTAACTCAGGGTTTTGTAAAAGAGCAAATCTCGTAATCTCAGGACGCTTACGGAATTCAACAGTCTCGTGAACTCGTCATGCCTGGCGGAGTACTTTACCAATTTGCTGACAGCGACTCTGCAAGTTGTGTCACAGACTATCTGCGTGACATGGCGGTCTACCGTCAATCCAGGATCGCCAGTCTGCGATCTTATAAGACGACTATCAGATACTTCTTTGGCTCTGTCGAACCGTCCTCGTCCTCTCCAAAAACATAACCGTCACCCTCCACTGCCGGAGAAAGAGTTCCTTTTTCCTCTCCGTAGTCACATGTGGACAGAAAGAAACATATCAAAAAACCCGAATACCACTTCTCATTGGAGGAAATGGGCTTCTTGAAATCACGTGTTCCACCTCGCGCATTCAGGTACGTGGATTCGCGCTCACGCGTCTCTTGGCGTGGCGGGAGAAAACTCGCCGACCTTCGCCATTGCCACCCCCAGCGTCAGGGGCAACGTCTGCTGGCCTGTAGGCGACAGCGTGGCGGGCTGGGTAACGGTACTGTTTCCGCACCAGGGTACGGAGTCTCATCTGTCCGCTCCTTGCCAGAAATCAACCCTCGCTTATTTTCCGTACACTCCCTGAATAACTTGGCATTCCTTACACCACATATAGTCTTCGACTGGCCCCGAGATTAAAGAATTAAATCAGTTTACAGATCTGATTATATAAAAAAAATTAACTAGAAAAATGTAAAATATTAACTATTAAAATTGTAGTAGACGTAATAACGTCTTGCTACACCGTTAAAGCTTTCTCTAAAGCTAGCGACCCGTCTTAACAATTACAAAATTCTTGGATTATTACAGCGAATCTATCACAAGAATTTTAATTCAATATCTCAGAATTGAAATTCATCAATCAGGTTGATGGAAATGTTTTAATATCTTCTTTTAACAAACATTTTCAAATCGTATAAAATAATAATACTAACCAAGCGCGTCAGCCCATTTTCCGGAGCAATTTCAGCAGTTATTTATGTGATATTGGTACTTTTGTAAGCTACACTTAATTATAAAAACAATATGAAGTGCAATGGACATTATTTTTGTTAAATGTGTTTCTATTTCATATTTGTTTCCAGTTTAGTTAAAAGTGATTATTTCTTTCCAATTAATGAAACAACAGAATTATCATTCTACACCAAATTATCTTTTTCCGCCAATTTAAAGAACCAGAACAAAAACAAAAAATTCTACCAAAACACAACAGAAAAATAAAAATATCAACAGTAAAAACATGTGAACCTCATGTTACTGAAGCATATCGTGAAATTAATTAAATCTGTTTGAAACTTGTCGGATCTCTAAAGTGCAAACCCACCAGCCCTGGCAGTATCGCCAGCTCGGGCATGGGTGGTTTTAGTTAAATATTGCATCCGTCCTGTCTAGCCAGTAGTTGGTAACACACTGTACAAATCAAATAATATATAAGATAAGTCTGTTATCGATATTTCCATATTCCAAGCCTCTTACCAGACTATTTAGATAGATAGATATGTTCACTTTGATCCCATGTGAGAATAATCTCGGGGATGTGGAACAGTACATACACTTATTTGTAATGTCAATATTACTATATAATTGATAATGTTATTATATATTAATAACTATGCATTCTAAAGTCATTTTCGGCATCCTGAATATTTCTATTACAGTATGCGAATATATAACGTTGTAGGCCGACGTGCAAAGGTGGAAAAATTAAAAATAAATAAACACTTGGCAGTGATTGGGGACTGCCGACAGAAGTGAAAACTTGAAACTGTTAGTATCATACGCCTAACACGTCATACTTATAGCTACAGATATACTAAATAATAATAATTCCGTGTGGTTGTAATGAAATGGTGGCAGGGTTTCTAGTGGCTTCGCATTCCGCCCCTGTCTTAGCCGCCTTAACCTAATCCGGCACAGGGGACATACAGTTCAACCTGGAACCCGAGCCACGGAAGCGTTCTGGCGTACTTCACAGAAATTTCAATACCTGCATACAGTAATCAAATGAAATTTTAAGAACACCAGAAAGACACAATGATCGAATTTTAAAAGTGATAGCTGTAGCAATATTAATACATGGATGACATTGTGGACATTGACGGAACAAGAAATAAATCAGATGGAAGAAACTGGATGAGATTTCTAAGAGCCATGGGTGGAACATGTAACACATTAGAAAGACAAGACCATCATAGATGAAGCCAAATTACAAACCAAAACAGGAAAAAATGAAGATTGGTCAGCCTAAGAAAAGGAGAGCAAAACAATAAAATATGTAGGCTGAACAGACCATAAATCTATTAGGCCTTGAAGAAGACGATCTTTTCCTAACGATGGATTTCACTGTCTGCCTGCGACATAAAATACGTGACTACAGGCTCCTAAATATGACTTCGTATGACCATGTGTCAATTTTAGGTTTCTACCGCCGCGCCGTAACGTTTAACGAAATTTGTAAAAGTCACGAAGATTCTTTCAGTAAATAATAATAATTCAGTGTGGTCATAATGACCCGGTGAGAGGGTTTCTAGTGGCTGCACATTCCGCCCCTGTCTTTTCGTCCGCGGCGAAAACATAACCGTCGCTGCCTATAGAATTTGAGGTGTTTGTTTACACATTGAGCGGTCGAACTACCGCTGCTATTTCAGCGGTGAAACTTCCACTGCTAAGAAGAGCAGGAAAAAGGTGACGTGGTCGGGCGTCAGTACCTTGCTTTTGGTGACTTGAGTTTAGTTTAGTGAAATTAGAAGTTAATTTAGTTAATTTTGTGTTTATTATTTCGTATTTAGGTTTTAAAATTGTTATTTTGACGGTTCCGTCGCCATAGAAATAGGAAAAGAAAAAACCAAAGGAGAACAGAATATATGAGGAACATTAACAGCAAGTGTTTCAATTAATTTGGGATGTTTATATCGACAGTTGTTTGCGAAACGAAAGTACGGCATTCAAACGAGAAATTGCCGGCCTCGGTAGCGTAGGGGCTAGAGTACTGGTCCCGCGTGCCGCAGGTCGCCGGTTCGAGTCCGGCCGAGGGCATGGGTGTTTAAGTGTTGTATGTGAGTTTGCTTGTCATGTCCGTCCTGTGGAATGTCTAGAATTACTTGAAAGACAATATACACATGGAGAAACTGAAAAGCACTGGATGAACTAAACTCATACTTGAGCTGGCTGTATGGCCTAAGAAAGCCAAATGCCATTAAAAAAAAAAAAAAAAAAAAAAAAAAAAAAAAAAAAAAAAAAAAACGAGAAATACCCAGTTGATGAATGGTATTTAACGTGTGGAAATGCTGGCAATCACCTTGAAGTAAGCAGATTTCTCATTGAACTACTATAGATAAACATTTAATTTTATATAATTCCAATCCCCTATATTTGTTTTATGTTAATTAGGGTGAAAAATCCTTTAGGTGAATACAAATAGGTGTACAAGAAAAGTTTGAAATACACTATGCCATACAATGGCTAATACTTACATTTATTTGTAACTAATACATATACTACTTCACTGTGTAATCGACTCATCATTGATGAGTTTACTCTACATTGCTTTTATTCTTACAAGCACAATCGACTAGTTAAAGATTTTTGCTCAAGTTGTAATATGTTGAGTGTTTTAAAAATTATTACTTTACAAAGAAAAATCGAAAGTAAATGGCGAAGATGATGCCGAATTTACTAAACAGCTTGTCTCACTGTATTCGTCAATGCTGTGTTAAAAAAAGAAAAGAAAAAAAAGGTCTCAAAATGTCAAGCGACAGAATTTCGAATGTTGAAAGTGTTCCTAAAAAAATGTCTAAGATATAAGGACACAGTTATATACTGTTAAACATCAAAATCTTTCTATAAACTGTGATTCAATATTTTTCAAGTTCTAGATGAAGCGGTAAAAATTTATGTAAATACGCGATCAATAGTTTACTATCCAAAGGAATTTTTCCTAATTTTCCATTTCGTCAAAATCATTCCACCTTCAAGGCACACTTCTTTCCAAGCGTTTCTGGTAGCGTCCCGATTTTTAAAAGAAACCACTGTTTTGTCTCTTAACTAACGAAATGAGAAGATCATTATCTATCACCACTTAACTCATATTACGATTTTTAAATTTAAAAAATTATAACTTTACACAGACTGAAAACGCACAAGCGGTTGAAAATCCGCCGAGTGTGCAAGCGCCCATCTGGCCACTGTCTGGACTGGGGCGGTCAAACAACCGTTGAATGTAGTGGCTGCGCGCGGCTGTATACCTGCCGTCGACGGCAGCGCTGCCGCGGGTTTTCCCCTCCGCCCAGTGTGTAAGCTCCCATTTGATCCCTCGCGCCACTACCTGAACGACGGCGACGGAGAAATTTCCGGCGCGGACGAAACCGCCCAGTGTGTAACTCGGCAGTTCTACCGCGTACAGGGGACCTCAGCTTAACGTGGAATCTAATCCACCGAAGCTTTCTGGGATACAAGCTGTCCCAGAGGTGAAGGCCGGGTTAAGGGTCTATGAAAATCCCCGTCGAGACAGGGATTCGAACCGAGGACCTGTTGATCCACAGTCAGACGCATTAACCACTGAGTCACCAGACCGCTGCACTCGTTCAGTTTGTGACTAAAGATAAATTTCTTAGTGAGGAACACACAAGTATTTAGGTGCCTACAGAAGTATATTCGACACAGAGGGTATCTATAATAGAAATATTCTTCTTGTTTAAAACACGAACGCACAAACTTATTTATTTCATCGTGATAACATTTTCACGTTCAGCAGTAGGTAAAGCAAACTGACGTTACCTGGTAGTTAAAGTTCTTCCCAGTGTTGCGACTTTGCTAACAAGAATTTTTAATTGACAACTCCTTCTACTCTGTTGAAGAATTTATTTCTAAGGTATCTAAAAAATAACTGCCAGTATCTTGTGTAAATATAGTTCAAATAATTAATTTACCATGTATGCTATGACTGTACATCTCCTGGTGTATGTATTTAGTTTGTTACGTAATTGTTTACAGTACCATATATGTTATTACTGTACATCTTGTGGTGTATGTATTATTTTGTTAAATTTTTTTTAATGTACCATATATCCTATGACTGTACATCTTCTGGTGTATGTATTATTTTGTAATGGAAGTGTTTAATGTACCATGTATACTATGACTGTACATCTAGTGGTGTACTTATTATTTTGTTATGCAACTGTTTATCTGTAAATTGACAACTTTCCACATCCCACAGAGCCAGTCTCTTATATTGGGATCAATGGAAAATGAATGTATTGTATTGTATTGTATTGTATTATACGCGCTTCCGGCTATGGTAAGCACATACAATATGAAAACTGTTCACCATCGACAGATGAGGCCAGTGTTGCTGGTTTTATGCACAGTTATTTGGATCATCGTGTTTCTTTAAATTCCATTCAACATGCCCAGACCTTGTTTTTGTTTGCTTCCGTGATCGAGACACGCGTTCCTTCCTTTATACGGTGTGCAAGTTTGTTTATTCTTCCTCTGTTTCCTCCAAGACCGACAACAGAAGTCGTAACATTTGTTCGTAAGCCATCTACATAGCTCGACGAACATTGTAATTATACGGCGTACAGGAGGCAGAAGGAAAAATCAACAGATATCCAAAAAGGCAAATATCAGCAAAAGTTCACCGAGCGTTTTGGGTGAGTGGTAACGCTCTGGCCTCGCATTCGGGAGGACGCGGGCTCGAATCCCCGTCCGGCCATCCAGATTTTGGTTTTCCATGGTTTCCCCAAATCACTCCAGGCGAATGCCGGGATGCTTCCTTCAAAAGGCTATGTCCGATTTATTTTCCACTTCTAATGGCCTCAGCTTCGAGGAGGCGTGAATCCATAAACAAAGTTACTCTAAAACTTAATTTATTCGTCCCAGGTTACCTGACACTATGGTCAGTTTTCCGAATATAATGCACCACAAATCATTGACACCAATCTTACGCTCAAGAGGAGTATTATGTGGAAATTTTATGCCTTCTGAGCGAAATAATATGACGAAATTGTGGATAAAAACTAAAATTGAACGATAGAGCAGTAGCTCCGAATTAATTACAATCGCAACGTATGCACTGCCCATGGCTTCTTACGATTTATTGCTATTTCCAAAATAGTATAAAAACGTGAAAAGGCCTCTGTTCGGGCCGCGAGAATGTCGGTTAATAGGGAAAGAAGAAAAAACAATATCGTAAATGGTTGCTGGTGTCTTATTATTGATAAAGCTGATACAATACAGTAATTACTTTCATTGTGCAAAACAATTAAAAAGCATAAAAAGAGGTTGATATATATTCAATTTTGTTTAAAAAAGTTTGTAATAGACTTTTGCTTACCTGCCGAGTGTCTTTTTCTCGCCGCCATGTTGCGCATTCTCTGTAGAAATAACACTTCAGTGCTTGAGGTTTCTTCTTGTTGCTCCATGTATTTCAGTGCTGTTTCAAGGGCTTTGAATCCTTCATTGTGTGTTATTTTAGCACCTCCTTTATCAACTATGTTTTCTTCCTCTTCTGTTTCCTTTTCACTGTTGTTAACAATGCTGACAATGTCTTCGTCAGTGACTTCATACTGGTCACCAAGGGCAAGCGACTAATTAAGGTCCTCATCAGTTGCATCTACACATCCAGGGATTTTTTTCAGCAAAGGCAACATACTGTCCATGTTTTCCGTGCTAATTTCTTCATTGGCAGAATATCTCGATTTTGGAATTGTACCTGTCCCAACATTTTCCCAACACTGTGCCAAAATTTAAGCCACGTCTTTCAGATTTAATTTACGCAATTTCACAATCATATCTTCTCCTTGGTCAATAGTGTCAATCAAAGATGCCAAAAACTCTCTACCGTATTTTTTTTATCGCCTCCAACACACCTATTGGCTGACAAATAGGCGAAACATTTGGTGGCAGGAACAATGCTCTTATTTCTCCATCTCGCAGTTCATCTTCACTGGGATGAGTGGAAGCATTATCTAATAGTAAAATGGCTTATCTCGGCAAGTGCTTTTCCTTTAATAACTTTTCAACTTTTAGTACAAATTCGCTAAAAAAAACATTCTTTAAAAAAAATTTTGGTTATAATATTTGACTGGCAAAGCATATTTTGAAACGTTTTTGAAAGCTCTTGGGTTTTTTGATTTCTCGATCATAGCAAGTTTAAACTTTAGGTTTCTGGTAGCATTAATGCAAGCAAGAATTGTTATTCTCTCCTTGCTTCGCTTGTACCCTGGAGCTGCTGCTTCTGTCTGAGCTGCGAGTGTTTTGCTTGCAAACATTTTCTAATTTAGGCCGGTTTCGTCACAGTTAAACAGCTGTTCTCCGGTCACACTTTCACTATCAATTAAATCATATAACTTTTCTCTAAAAATGTGTACTGATTCATTATTAGCTGAGAGTTTTTGTCCGCAAATATTGAGTTCTTCCAGCGGTCCAGCCAGCCAATGCTAGCTGTAAAGTCAGGATCACCTTCATTAAACTCCTTACGGAATTGCAGGGCTTTTTGATTCAATATCAGCCCAAATATTGGCACACTTTTATCTCTATTATGGGTGAACCAAAGATGCAAAGCCTCACTAACCGTTTGGCAATCGCATGGTTTCATGGTTTTCCTTTCTTCTAAGGCTTTGGATGTCCCTCTTTCTGAACACCATTTTTCTATTTCCACTCTGTTTCTCTTCCAATCACCTACAGTTACACGTCAAACACCGGAATCTTGGGCCACTTTTAACGCTGATTCACCTTTGTCGAGTCTCTTAATTGCCTTCAGTTTACCTTCCATAGACACCAACACCCTCTTTCTTTTCGAAGCCATCACCAAAAAAAAAAAAAAAAAAAAAAAAAAAAAAAAATTACAGTAGGGGAAACAACAATCAGCACACAGAAACGCACGGTGCGGCTTAAGGCACTAGCGATAGATAATATATGCAGTAAGGTTGAAAACATGCCGAGCAGGTCGTCGTGCAGGTGGCGGTGGTGGTGGCTGTCGCGCTGTAGGTCAATGTCGCGGTAGATGGGTAAAAACATGCCGCGCAGCTCGCGCTGGAGGGTAAGCTAGATGTCGAGGTACTGCTGCTGGTGTTCACCAGTGTTTTTAAAATCCTTGTAGGTGCCACACGTTGTAAATCGTTAATATTTTGTGTTTAATGCGAGTATCATTTACTTTAATTGATCTCCAATTATTTGTGGAAGCGATAACGATAGGGATGATGATGGTCTGTCAGTAGCCACAAAGTGGTGGCTACTTTCTACGGCTGGTATCGGAAAGTTCAGATAACAGCAAATAAATGAACGTAGACAAACGCTTGGTGAATTTCACCATTTAAATCAGGATCTGAGAAATCATCCAGACTAATTCCATGCCCACCTACGAAACACACCACAAACTTAACGGTAAAATCCTGGACAAACTGAAGTCAAATGTTTATAACAGTTACCACAACACTCGAATACATGCTGAGTGAAAACTCGTCGTGACTATAAATTAATGGTAATTATTGTAAATAAAGTAATGTACCGTTTAACAAAATATTTTCGTGTCAAATCTAAAATTTATCAATCCAAAATCAGAATTTCTATTTAAAAATCAGAATTTTCCATTTCAGATTCAGTCAACAGTTTATTTTAAACAATAATTAACACGAAACTTTTTTTTTTACTTTCTTTAAATTTATAATGATTGTTGGACTGAATTGTTTGATGTTCCATATTCGTCGGTATATGATGTGTAATAATTTCTGAATAGTCAATCAAGTCATCAACAATAGATAATTATTTCAATTATGGCAAATGTGGGTGGGAACAGGAAAGGAGGAAAGCTGGGTGCGTAGGAAAATTGCCACCGGAGCGTGCGATCCATTGCAATTTAATTAAATATTATTATTATTATAAAATTTGTTGTAATTTATCTGCCGCTGACTTGCTTGAAACATTCACTTTTCCATAGTTGTACAATTTATAAAAATCTGTACTTATTATTTCATCAGTAATTTATTTAAAACAGAATGTAGCATTGTCAATGTCAGTACTTTGTTAATTTATATCTGCAGTTGTGTAAAACTAAATGAGATCCATTAAATAAAATAATATTTAGAACAAGACAAAATTAAACAACACCACTCTGTATAATACGAAAGCCGAACTGCGTAATCAATTGTAGAAGCTGGATCGCGTGGCCTTGACACAGCTCAGCCAATCAGCGCCAAGCAGACCTCCAGCGGCGCGCTAGGCCGCGAGGTGAAAACAAAATACTTTGTTCTCTCATCGACATCCAGCTGAGTGGCGACGGCGACCGCGAGCGCCTCGGCGTGCGCTGACTCATTACTAACAATGCTTTTGTTTCACGTGGATGAAACATCTACCGCGACCGCCAGCGCGACCTACACCGCGAGCTGCTCGGCATGTTTTCACCCTTAAGACCTTTACTGCGACAATGACCGGGTCGCAGCAGAAAGTTGTATTCACAGCGCATGATTCATTGTTGCTTGACCCGCTAGAGTACAGTCTGGTGTAAATATAAATGGTATGCTTGGAAGAAAAATAGATTTACAGTGTGTTTGTGTGTCTTACGAGTCGGATAAGCGAGACTCTACTTTAATAGCAAAAATCATTAACTGAACTAATTTCTGTATCAAGAAGTACGTTTCAGAAGTATTGTGAAGTCTGTTAAAAGGGTGATATTAGATATGCTCGCTTCAATTCCATATGAGAGCAATCTCGCGGACGTGGAACGGCACACATTATTCTTAACAAACCAGCAACATTACAAGTTACTTGTTAATTAATTAGCAAACCAGAAGTATAGTCAATTTCTAGTTTTAACTAAAATCATACATCTCACTTTAGTTACAATATCCCAACTCAATTTCCAGAGACTCTTGTTAACTGCTACATTTGTAAACCGTCATATTTAACCCGCCAGTGTGGCTGTGCTGGATCCTGGAGGTACCAGCAGTTCCGATTCGCGATTATTAGGCGGTTTCCCGCAGTCACCTAGGCAAATGCTGGATCGGTTCCCAATCTCCACCTCATAAGAAAAATAAGTTTATCATACAGCACGCAAGTTACTTGTTTCGCTGACAGATGGAAGCACAACCCCTCGTGATCTCACACTGAATGCCGGTGTATCGTGGTCTTGTGGGGCCGACACGAGAAAAAAAAAGATTCTGAAATTTATGAATGAATAATTGAACAATTAAAAATTAGAGCAATACACTGTTCAAGAATTATTTTTTTTATTTGACCTAACGCTTACTGATTTTGAAATTACATTGTCGGCCCCGCTAGCTACACGTCCTCAGGGCACGGGTGATTTTAATTGAATGAATGACATATACTACTGAAATACAAATTAAAACCCTCGGGTTGACTGTATGGCTTAATCGGACAAATACCACTAAAAATAATAAAGGCTGAAATATTGTTACGGCCGGAAGTTGGTGTCAAAATAGAGTTAGTATAGGGCTGAAGAGGGAGGTTATTAACAGAACTGAATGATCAAAACTTTAAAATCCATTACAAATTATTCATTAACTTATGTTTCTTGGCATGGAGTGTTCTTCGCGTGGCTTACCAGGGCCTCGGTTGTCTTCACCATGGCGCTGTGATGTTAGGAATCCATGTATTGTCAGTCTATACGTATCTTACATAAAAATAGGAATGTGTGTTACTTGAAGAAAGGATCCAGGTATGGCTGGTCGAATGTTATCAGGTCGAAAATTTTCAACGGCGGCAGAATTTCAGAAAAGTGGGGCAACTAGTTTCAGCATCACGGTAATTGAATAAGCTACTTTGAATTACGCAGAGGAGTGTGGTATGATTGCAAGCGTTGGGTCTTGGGGAGGCTAGATGCCAGGTCAAAATAAGGTCCGTCTGTTCCTTTTACGTGCAGCGGTAGCTATGTCCGTGGCAAGTAAATCTTTTTTTTTTTTTTTTTGTAACAGTTTAACGTCCCTTTTTAACAACGTGGTCTTTAGAGACGGGAAAGGATGGGGGCAAGAAATGGGAAGGAATTCGGCCATGGCCTTTTGAAGGAAGCATCCCGGCATTCACCTGGAGTGATTTGGGGAAACCATGGAAAACCCAAATCTGGATGCCCGGACGGGGATTCGAACCGCCGTCCTCCCGAATGCGGGAAAGTAAATCAAAACGTCAACATTTATAGGTTACCAAATATCGTTTCGCCTTTATTTTTTGTTTCAAATCTCTAAGTGGATAAATCAAAACCAGTAATTTAGGTAACGGATACTTCAAAGATGAAATTTTGTTAACATGTTCCCATCAGAAAGATAAAATCACTTTAAACTATTGACAATGCATATTATGCTACATGAACGACGTCCTTTGGTTATTATCCTGTCTTAGCCTGTTTCGTTTGCCACCACACACATACATCAAGAAGAGAATAAAAGACACATTTGGGTAATTTCCTCTCATATATTCACTTACATGCTTGGAAAATTGGCTGAGGCAGGAAATGGCTCATTCTTTGTAAGTCATTAGAGTTGAGAATTATATTGGACTTACAGGGACGAGTTGGCAGAAACCGAACATGCAACATTTTAAACCACACTCCTAACCTACATTGGTTTTGGCAAACCATAAAAAACTGAACCCTGAATATCTAATCGGAATTTTAAGTTCCAGTGAAACCCATTACGTCACGGTCAAGATAATCAACCACACATTCTTATCTTTACCTATTTCTTATCCAAGACAGCGCTAAGTCACTTAACATGCTGACTGATCAACTGTTTTAGAAAATCGTTTGGCTCCTACAGAGTTGTGGAACTCAAGTTGTGAAATCCTTTGTTAACATCATTCTTCGCAAACTCTACGCCGTCGCCCGGAGGAATACTGAATAGTGAAGACGGAAGCGCAGATGCACCTGTGAAGTGGCACTGCCTTCCCTTGTTCCCAGCTGAGAGCGGAGGTGAAAGTGCACTTCTCTGGATGAGCTACGAACACAATGGTTTATATTTCTCGTCTGTGAGGACATACAAAAATTTACATATCAAGCGTCTGAAAAAACACTGAGAATAACATTAATGTAACACAATAAGAAAAATTAAGTGATGCAAAATAAGACAGAATAATGAACTATGATTCTGTAATAGCATAATACCACGTTTTATGGTATGCTTGATATATTCTACAGTAGTTTCATAAAATGATAGTTTCAACCAATTCTTAGGTAAGACAAACATTCAACAGTCTATAAATTATGGATATTATTTTAGAGTTTGATTATTGCGGTATGTAGCCATAAATTGAGAGAAAAATGGTGAAAATTATTTAATTTAGAATAGAAAATGTTATACAACAGAATTCTCCAAGCGACACCACAACAATTACATTTATTTATTTATTTGTTTTACGCCTCGTCGACGTCGAGATCATTAGAGGCGAAAAAGGACTGAGGGCAAGGAACGGGAAAGAATTCGGCCATGGCCTTTTGATGGAAGCATCCCGACATTCACCTAGATTGATTTGGGGAAACCATGGAAAACCCAAATCTGGATGCCCGGACGGGGATTCGAACCCGCGTCCTCCCAAGCATTATCGCTCGTCCAGCAGGACAAAAATAACTAAGTAAGCCATGAGATCCTCTAAATATAGGAGCCTCACGATATGTTTTGTTCGCGTTGTACATAGTGACGCAGCAGGTACAAAAATCAGTCATTATGTCATTAAGATGACACGAAATTATTTCTTTGGACAGTGCCTGGGAACTGTACGCATTAGAGGTCATCACGACTCGTTTTTAATTTAATGTCATTGTGTTCGGTGTGTACTTGTATTGCTTTTGGGATTTGTGCTGTTTTTTAAAACTTGTGGATCGCAGAAAATTACCTTAAAATTTCTTTTTGATTGGCATATTTATCAAACATCTGAAACTAGGTGATCCACTATGAATAAATACTTCACGTGACACTGTGACCGCTGTGTTTGTTTTGAGTGATTTTGCTCCCTTGTGTTCGTAATACTAGAGTTCGTAGACATAAGCGCAGGAACTATTAAAATTGCCTACCACACGCAACTGTTATCATTGAGGTGGTATTTCGTTGTCTTGGCAAATATTTATTAATGGTTAGTAAGTATAATTAAAGGTGTATTTTAAGTGAATTGCGTTTTTCGTATTGTGCTTTAGATGAATGATGGAATTGCGTGTAAGTACTTGACCTACTTTTCATGCCTTTTTGATTGGGCAGCCGAATTTAACGTTCCCCATCCGGCGGAAGAATCACTGTATACACCGTATACATTTAGCACACACACCACTACCTCTCCTTCACGGCTGAACAAGCAATGCACTGTCAAATTCCTTCCATCACCACGGTTCAAGCCTGCGGTGCCTACTGAGCCTTGGCGACGTCGGCGACGTGGCTGGTTAAGCTTCAAGCTCCGTTGTCTCAGTATAAACCTCCCAAGTTTAATCTGCATTAAGTGGGAGAAGTTGGAAAGATTCGTAGTAAACGGTACCGAGGACAACTTACATTAGCTCGATTTGCACACAACGCCAAACATGACGAGAGGCAAAGGACGAGAGAAGTTCGTAAAAAAATTGCATAATTTCCTGTTGCTTACGGGTAACCTCGTTGCTTATTCACAAGATCACGACGCATTCTCGCCTGACGCTAGTGGGGCCGCTCATCCAGATTTAGGTTTTCCGTAGCTTGCCGAAATCCCTCCAGGCGAATGCTGGGAAGGTTTCTACAAAAGATCATGGCTGAATTTCTTTCCGTTCCTTAGCACTAATCATTTTCCCGCCTCTAATGATCCCGACATCGACGAATCTTAGAGGCAAAAAATGAGATGTAAATTTGAGCTTGAAGAACGGGTGTCAAAATAAATTAGTCCACATGGATTTAGGCGTACGTAACAATCTTCTTCTTCTTCCTCCTTGCACTTATCCCGCTATTGCAGATATGATTTTTTGGGATTTGGCCTTGTCGCTGAGCCTGACGTCTCCTGGGGAGGACAGTTGTGCTGCCATCTATCTGCGAAACCTGTAACTATGTTCTATCTGCGTTAGGTGTATTTTTTGTTAGTGAAATGTGTAGTTTAAGAGACGGAGATTGGGGGGGGGGGGGCGTGTAGTGATTCGCGACCTGCTCTAGTTCTCGGCGGTCAGACTGATCCGGTGATTCACAACCCAGAGAAGGTAAACACGGGATCATAGTTCTGTTCGTCTGTCTACTTTTCATCACATTATTAAGTTATCAGCTTTCAGCATGTCGTCTCCAATAGTACATGTGCCGAGCAAACGATCAACGGCGACACTCGTGGAAAAGTGTCATTTTTTAAAACGAAAAACCTACGTTAGTGGTAACGCATTGTTGATGTGTGCAAGTCGTACAAAAGAACGGTGTACAGTGCAGTGTTGGTGACGACTGACAGAGCCGTGAATGACATAGTGATCCCTCAACCATTATGTTCTAAGTGATCGTGAAACTAAACTATTACAGGTGCGTAAAGCCACAACTACTTATTACAATATTATTATTGTTGTCCTCCTTTCCTCTTGAAACGTGGGCTTCGTGTGAACTGCAATCTCCCCGCACAACCAATGGTCCTAAATCGTTCCATGCACATTATAATTCGCAATTTTATCACGTCCACCCGAACATTTGGCTAGTACTAGATGTACTGCGAGACATTTGTAAAAGAAATGGGTATTTCGACCAGAGTAGGGTATTACGACCTGAGGTAATATCAAATCTGTATTTTATATGTCGATGTTTTACATGATTGATTGTTCGCATAGTTCTCGACAACTGAATAATTTTTTCAAGAAATCACAAGAATTTTGTTATATTTTACCTGCTTCCCGACGAGCAGTCGAGCCTGCTCCTACATCTAATGGGCGGCGCCTTAGCGTACTTTTTTTTTTTTTTTAGTCAGCGTCTTAACCGCTTTTTCTTCTCTTTTTTATCATAATTTAGTGAGTACCAAATGTAATAAATATCTAATTAAAATAAAGATTTCTTCTGATCGTCTTCTTCGAATAATGATTAAGGTGAAAATAATAATAATATTAATAATTTTTTCTTATAGCAGGCTGTGAAAGTACCAATGTTATTCTTCTGTAAGATCATCGTCTTTATAACGCGATTTGTACTTCCAGCACTAAGTAATTTTGTAGTTTACAAGTATGTATTGAATCACTCAATGTATTATAGATTCTTCCTGGTATAGACTACACAAGACAAACACAACACTTAATTAAAACCACCCATGCCCGAGGCCGGACTCGAACCGGCGACCCCTGCAACGCGAAGCAAGCACGCTACCCCTACGCTGTAGGGCATTATGACAAGTAAGAGCGTGCCAAGTTTTCCTTATATTTGTTCCATTGAAGTATTTTGCTGTGTTCATTTGTTAAACTGTAGCAATAGTCTTCCATGGATATCTCTCTCTTGGACGTATTTACAATTATCGACATTCTAGAGCTCGACGAGTTGTCGAAAATGTGTTTGGCATTATTGCATCAGTTTTTAGAGTATTACGTAAACCGATGATGGTAGACTTTAATAATGCCATTTAAATTGTAATTGCTATCACACATTTGCATAATTACATGCGAATCGTAGAAATACTCTTTTTTTTTTTGTAACAGTTTAACGTCCCTTTTTAACAACGTGGTCTTTAGAGACGGGAAAGGATGGGGGCAAGGAATGGGAAGGAATTCGGCCATGGCCTTTTGAAGGAAGCATCCCGGCATTCACCTGGAGTGATTTGGGGAAACCATGGAAAACCCAAATCTGGATGCCCGGACGGGGATTCGAACCGCCGTCCTCCCGAATGCGAGGCCAGAACGCTATCCGTTACACCACCACGCTCGGTTAGAAATACTCGAGAAAACTACTGCCCAATTATGACTTTTGACAGGGAACAAAACGGTGAGTTTATTCCGGGTTCATTTAGAAGTGATGAGACATTACAATCTTTCTCTGCTTTGCCACATTTACCTAGAAGATCTTCCAATCAAAGTAAAGAAATTCGTTTGCGTATCGCAAGACATTTTATAACCAATTCTGAATTGCCTTGGTAATACAATATTAATTAAATTATAAATGTATAACCAATAAAGAAATAAACTTATATTGTAATTATCTCTTGTTTCATTTGGTTCACATTTATCCATTAAAAATTTCATTCGATCAAAAGCAAACCATTTTGATACATTAACTTCATCTTGTGCTAAAACAAAATAATGAAAGTATAGTTTATATGTATTTGCGAATGTATAATCAATTTATACGCATCTAGCTGTGAGAAACACTATTAAAAAAGACTTGCCGCTTCCCGTTATAGAAGTTCTCTTCTGTTTTCGATCGTTCTCGCCTGAACGACACTAGCAGGCTTGTAATTTTTTTCTTCACATCATCAACACTAAATTTTTATACCTCGCTGATTTCGTACCAGGCATCTTCTTTTTTAGTTCTATTATAATACTGTTAATATGAGCTATCCCATAATACCCTCTTTGATTCATACGCATCAATAAGAGTAAGGCAAAGTTCATTGTCCCACATGCTCGCGCTCATTGTAGAAACAACCAAATACCGTCCACACTGAGCGCCGAACAAACACTGGTTCGCCTTTGAGCATTCCAAAATACCGACACCCGATCGGCTCGCTGTCATTCGCTGCGAGCGTGCTCAGGCGTCCACACTTGATACGCTCGCTTCACTGAGCGGCTCATTCGCCTGAGTGGATACGAATGTAAGAACCATGGAGATTGGTCTGTGGGATTCAAATCTGAAGTCACATGGCACACGAGAATATTGGTTCGCGTGAGTGACCAGGTGGGGGAGCGGCGGGTACCTTGGTGGCGCCGGAGAGCCTACCACCCAAAGGCAAATCCAGCCTTACGTCTGACGCCGACATACTGAACGCCGTGGAGATTACCGACCGTTGTTTCCCACAAAGGACGGCTCTAACTAACACTGTCTCACTTCCACAGTGCCTGATATCCACTCATTTTAATTCATATTTGTTTTGCATTTGAATGAAACATATATCGAATTGACGTCCGAGTTTTATCAAATTTATTCCAACATTAATAAAATTCGAACTTGGAGTGTGACGGAGAATCGTCATATTACAACATGTACGCGAACTGCTAATTCTTGCACCGTGCTCTAGAAGTCTGGGAAAGATTGATGATAGTGTTAATTACTGGCGCAGAATATTACAGCAATACTTTGGAGGATGGCTTGTAGTTTCACAACACAAGATAGATGTTGTCTCTGATGTTGTTCCTGAAAAATAATTAACATGCAGGCAATTTTACATCATATGAGCTTCTTTATAAAGTATTTTAAATTTGCGGTAACTCCAGTGATGGATTTGGAATGTTTTGTGTCAACTGCGATATCTTATACTTACGCGGATTTGATGTACTTACTTAAGGATTGTATTGCCACGGGATGATTTAACTTACTGTTTACAGTCATCAAACACGTGAACTAATTAATGTAGCTTCATACATGAACTACCGACCTGGTGGCTCAGTAGCTGAGATCGAAATTATTATTAGGTATGAACTGGCATATAAAGTAGAAAAACACTAAAAATTAGCAAAAGACCTCCTTTGCATCTCTTAAAAATATCCTTACAACATGAATCTGGTCAATTATTTTGTAATTCGTGAGCACATTCGACTCAGTTAAACGGGGCGTTACGGAATGGGGCATATGTTTCCATACATATCCATTTTCCTATTTCTTTTCGTCTTTTGGAAGTGAAAAATTCTAGAGACGAATTACGCGATATTTGGACGGGGGTGGATCTGCGAATTCGTGACGTCACCGTCACTAAGATGACACCTGTTGCGTGCGTATGATATGCGCGTTGGACGCTTTTCACAAAATCTTTATTCAAACACACAGTTTTTATCCGATCTTGATGGAACTTGGTATACGTATACTTTAAAACAAATAGAAAAACATTGTTTACAGAAACCTAAACCCTCTCCTATTTTTCCCTTACACCTTAATTTCTGTCAACTTTGTTCATACAAACCACGTAGCGTGATGGGTGAACGGATTAAGTTCTGGCCTCGCGGGTTCGAATCCCCGTCCGGGCATCCAGATTTGGGTTTTCCCTGGTTTCCCCAAATCTCTCCAGGCGAATGCCGGGATACTTCCTTCAAAAAGACCATGGCCGAATTCCTTCCCGTTCCTTGTCCCCAGTCCCATCCCGCCTCTAATGACCTTAGCCGTCGACGAGGCGTAAAGCAGTAAGTAAGAAAAAAATCATACAAACCCACAGTTTTTATCGGATTTTGATAGTAGTTAGCACACATATACTTCAAAACAAGGCGGTCTGGTAGCTCAGCGGTTAAGGCGCTTAGTTCACTTTCCGGTCGCAGATTCAAATCCTTCGGTGAGTAGGAACTTTTAGGAGTTGTATTTGATTATATGAGCTACGCCTGGACGTATCGTTTTTCTAATTCCACGTTAAACTGTAAGCCCTGAGGAAAGGAATTAGCCTTCCTGACTCTCACACAATAGCTTGGTACATCTCCTTCGGGAATATTCGACCAACCGGTTTGTAGACTTAAGTTAGATATTTATTTTTTGAAGTGAAAACTTCTTTAGGCTTGGGCGATTTTTGAATGGGTTAAATCTTATGAGTTCGCATTTCCGACTTGCTAATGTTAACAGTGTATCCGTTGCGGTTTCGTGGCTCAGTGGTTAAGGTGTCTGTCTCGGCGGGGATTTCGTAGACCATTAACTCGACCTTCACCTCTGGCATAGCTTGCTGTGTAGTATGTAGTACGCCAGAACGCTTCCGTGGTTCGAATTTTACGTTGAAATGTAGGTCCCCTGTACCTGGTAGCACTACCGGGTTAGGTTAAGGCGGCTAAGACAGCGCCGGAAAGTGCAACCAACAGAAACCCTGTCACCAGGTCATTACGACAAGGCGGAATTTTTTATATTTAACCTCTGCAATACATCATGCAATGAGTATTTCATAGTGGCTTAGGAGTTATCTTACTAGCGTTGTAAAACTGATTTCTAGTTGTTAGTAGAGTTTTTTGCCACTGATTTTAAAATTAAAAATTCTATAAAATTTTATAATAATTTTAGATTTATTTGCTGAGTTTTGAAAATATGGTTGATCACTAATGCAATATTATTGTTTATTAGCTTATATTATTGAAATTTTGTATTGAAAATTTGCGAAAAAGTCTTAAACATTGTAATTAAAACCTAAATATGCAATTTAACTATTATTTGATATTCAGGTTTATCAGCATATGCTATCGAATTTTCAAAATGGAAGTATGTATATTGAAATGGTAGAATGATTGATTTTAATTTCCAAATTATTACATTTTAATATTTGATACTACGATTAATTTGAAACTACATAAAAAACACTGTTATTTCACAGTTTTAACTTCTGTCGGCAGTTCCTAATGACCGCCAACTTTTTTTCTTAAGTTGTTTAAGCCGAATATGCCTATTTTTGCCTGTTGCAAAATTTAATTTACATTCTTTCAATACTTCTAATAAATTGTTCAGCATTTTCTTCTGTAATTTTTTTTTTTTTCAAATCCCTTGCTCACTTAATTGCGAAAGATAATTTTCCCACTCCCTTAGTCTGAAATCAAGTGCGAGCTTGTGATCATATTTCCCTTCCCTGTGCTACTCCTCTCAATATACACTTCACCCCCCGCTTGCCTTTCAATTAATTGCAACCCAGCTCCTTTGTCATATTAGTTAATGATAGTGTTCCTCGGCAGTTTAGTTGTCCTCCTTTGCGCCGACACTACACCACCCAGTATTATCTTGGTTAGCAATTTATTTCAATAAGTCGGCTCGGTGTGTGCTGGTTGCTGGTTCGAGTCCTGCTGGTGGAAAAAATTTTCATCTTAAGCCGGGTAGTTGCACAATTCCCTCAAACCTCTCCGCAGTGAGGGCATTCGACACGGTTGATGGATGTTTGTCCCTGAGAGGTGCCTTCCGGAAGAGTAGGCCTGACGGGACCATCTCTCATAACACTCTACAGTGAACTCACTCAACAGTTACGAGCACTGGGGAAGGCAGACGTTGCCATGGAAGGGTAAGTATCCTGTCCGTTTGTCTGATGGTCTCTTCTTTCGGTGCTTAGTGCTTGAGATTCAAACGTTGCGGTATAACATCACGGCTGTAGCCGTTGGCCAGAAACGTCTCCTTTAAAATTTGTATTTCAGCGAATATGCTCGCGACGGATGCACTAACGCAAAAGTTTTTAAAGTCCCGCGTTTCACTGCTGGTGGTGAGAGGATGCATGCAGAAAGCGGTTTGTACACTCCGTGACCCAGGGAGCCATCTTCCATCCACTTCACGATCACATCCTTAAAAGGAAGATGTTTGTTCACATTGTTAATGTTTGAATTAATGCTAGGGTGCAACGGGACGGTACGTTGGTGGTTGAGGGCATGGTGGAGGTGCGGGTTTCGCTATCTGCCTGTTGTCTTGCTGCAGGACCTCTCCACGGATTCTCGTAGTCTCCCGGTGGTGTAGTGAACGAGTAATTCGCCACTCGACTCGATAACCCATTTGTTGTTCCACTAATGTTGTGTGATACCGCAACCATCTTGTAACACTTAAATCACTTGAACTCAGACTTGTTTTGAATCAAACTGACATATCCTGCATATCAGAGGACTGGCGACGTTATTAAATTTATGGACAGGGTACAATAAATCAGTGTAGATAAATTTCAGTTTTGTAACGATAGGATTAAGTGATTTTTTTTATTTTTGCTTATGGCTTTATGCCTCGTCTACGTTGAGGTCATCAGAGGCGGGAAAGGAATGGGGTCAAGGAACGGGAAGGATGTCGGCCATGGCCTTTTGGAGGAAGCATCTCGACATTCACCTGGATTTATATGGGGAAATCATGGAAAACCCAAATCTTGATGCCCGGACGGGGATTCGAACCCGCGTCCTCCCGAATGCGAGGCCAGGGAGTTACCGCTTACCCACCACGCTCGGGTGCTATTTCTGACATTGCATTAGTGTTTATACAGCGTCAGGGAACAGCAACTTCTCGTTACCGTTTATTAAGCTAGCTCTTCCTTTGGTAAGGAAATAGTTTTTTAATTGCCACAGGTTGTAAATCAAAAGTAGTAACTGGAATGAATAACGTAACAATATCGTATATTTTCGATAAATGGCTCTTTTAAAACAGGTGACAGAGATTTATATGGCCAAAATATGGTGTAAAAATACCTTCTTCTCTCGGCTAGCCACCCGAGAACAGTATTTTAAAATTGATAATGAATTCATCCACGCCACAGACAAACCTTTTGAAGACGATACGAGATATACCGCACTGCGCAATAAATCGTTGTTGGATATCGTTTTTTACTCCAACAGTATCGATACTTTTATTGCCTGAAGAGTAGGCTTCCATTTCACTCTCACCAGATTTCAGTAAGACGTTAACAAAAGAACACTAGTGCTTCATAATAAAATTATCATGCGAAAATCTCATGATTATCAGAGCTTTTACATCATTTTGTAAGTTCTTTTTTACAAAATTTTTTTGCTGCCTCTACCACCCAAGTATGCGTTTCTCCTTCACACTGTGCATCCTGTTCCCAAGAATAGGCTGTATTTAAGAAAGTAAAGTGGGATAGATAGGATTCGGTCAAGCTACCACAACTGTTAGCGTGTTTAGGTCTTTCTGTAGCCAAACACCCAGTCAAACAACAGTTTTTGTTTTTAACTTAACATTTGGTTTAGGTACACAAGAGAAACTACTGCCCAGCACTTAACTGCTACAACAAGTGTTTCAGAAGACTTTTACATAACTAAAAATATTGTTTATTACTTAAAATTTTACTAAAGTGAACAAGAAAATACTGCTCGTGACATAACTGCTAAACAGTCGTCGTCGTCGTCTTCTTCTTCTTCTTCTTCTTCTTCTTCTTCCTCTTCCTCTTCTTCTTCTTCTTCTTCTTCTGTCTGGACATTCGGCATGCATTGAATCTCCGTAGTTACCCGACAAACTGCGGCCTTTCCTCGTGGAATGAGGGACACTTATCCGTACTAGTTCTTCAGATTAGACAATTTTCATGACACTTGTAATTCTGGTATACCTCCCAGTAACGAACAATATAGCTTTTAACAACGCAGCCAGCTTCAATGCATTTATATTATTACCAGTGGCGCATCTAAGAATTTCCCAAACCGGAGCAAAAACTTGAGATTGTCGCTCCTTCAAACATGAATTTTCTGCCCTGGGCAGTATGGAGCGCCCCCCGCCCCTCAACGCAAGAATTTACGCCTTAAACATGCTTTTGCCACCCCCCCCCCCCCCCTGAAGTTGCCGCCGGGGGCAAGCACCCCGATTTGCCCCCCCCCCCACCTCACCCCTAGATCCGGTACTGATTATCACTGTGTATATTTATATCACTTCAAAGAGAGGGACAGCACAGGGCATGCACAACAATTAATTCAAATCATCCATGCACTTTACAGGACTTGAACCGGTGGCTAACTCTCTAGGGCCTTCGGTACCAAGACCAGCCACAGACTAAGTTCCAGTGACTGAGCGGTCACACACTGCTTGAAGCAACGGTGCAAGCCACTCGTTTGTCCTTGTGGTTTGAAACGGATTCCAGAAGAGTACGAATAAGAAATCAGTGACACGGAGGTGCTGAAGACAAAGTGAAACAGCTGCAATGCATATAGGAGGATATTCATTGAACATAAAGAAACATTGCAGTAACTTTATACGCGGTACCATATTCAGATCCCCTTGATGTGACTGCTCAGGAGTCAATCTCGTGGCTCAGTGATTAAGGCGTCTCACTGGAGATTGAAAGGTCCACGGTTCGAATCAGAAGCGCTTAACCCGACTTTCACCTCTGGCACAGCTTGTTGTGTAATTTGAAGTACGCAAGAACGCTTGCGTGGTTCGGATCCCATGTACCAGGTAGGACTGCCGGGTCACGACAGGGGCAATAGAAACCCTGTCACCAGGTCATTACGGCCACACGGAATTATTATTATTAGAAAATATTCGGCGAGTAGGCTAATGGAACGTTGGAATTTATAATAAAGCAGGTTTTTAGACAATTTTGAAAGTGAAATAGTCTTAATTCACTTGTATACTACTGAGATTACTTACGTAGAAAGGAAGTCAATCATTTCTGGTTTGAGAATGCCGGCTAATTAATATACAACGTTTTAACGGAGTTATTTGAAGTGGAATCTATAATCAAGAAGAAATCTGAAGAACATCAACAGATAAAGTTATATTGACGATGACAAAAAAAGGTGTGGTTTTATGAAACCATAAAGCAAGTGAAACTTTTTTAAGCACTTAACTGAAAATTTTCGGAAGATTATTCGATTTATGGTATTAAAATTGCGTTCTTAATCTTAACTTAATAATTGGAAGATGGGAATGATAATGGGAAAGCAATAGTAAACAAGATATCCAACTATAAATTTTAATTTCAATTTACGTATTAGAGCGCGGAATACATAATACATACAATCATTTAGATGATACACGCATATTAAAAACTTAGAACAATATTTATTCAAATCATTGAATCATTTTGAACTTCAATTATTCTATCAATAACTTCATCTTCACCTCAAGTCTCATAGTTTATAAATGTAATTAACATTTTATGGTAACTAAAATAAGTAAACAATGTCTTACATTCTATTTTTTCAATGTATCTAGAAAAAACCGCATCGATTGTAGTACCATATCACGTGGTTGGTATATTTCTATCATTTTTCATTTCAAGATTGAAAACTTCTCTCAAGTATTTAGTAAGTGGAGCAGATTCCTCTTTCTTAAAATCTGTTTTGAAATCACCAGATAAAATAATAGGCATTCGCGAATATATTTCTCGTGAACGGAAAATTTGTGCCGAAGACGTAGCAAATGGAGCAAGATAAAAACCTAGAAAATCTATGATATCATTTTTTTTTTTTTTACTTTAATATAAATTGACGCGATTAAAAGTTTTTTTGCTGTCATCAAGTTGACAAATAGCTGCACAAAAGTCTCCCACAGCAGATTCGGATGTAGTCGCTTGACTAATACTCATGTTATTTATGTATATTTGCATTTCTGATTGAACTCTCAATGAATTGTCATTGTTTTGTAATATAGCTACTCCACCATATCGAGAATTAATATGTTTCTGTCGACTCACACAATGGTAATTGGAAATATTTATTTCCTCAATATTTTTTAAATTAGTTTGGGATAAAACAAGGGTGTTGATTTTGTCAGTAATGTAGAAACAGCTTCTGAATGAGCTCGTAAACTTTGTACATTGAATCTTATCATCTAGAAACCGCATCGGCAATAGTAATCTGAGGATTCAACGAAAGTCGCTCCAATTCTATTCTTAAATCCTGTATTTGTTTAGTAACTCGATGACCAGTATGATAAAAAAAATTTTTTGCCATCTTCCGATACGATGTAAAGGCCGTTTAAATTAGTGACGCGACTAAGAGCTACGTAAACTAAGTGTTGAGTATGGCCTTTTTCATAATGGTTCCTCCTTGCGATTTATGAATCGTTGATGCGTTGAAAGCTGATAATAGAAAATGTGTTCGGAATGCTGATCGATGACGAAGTTGTTACTAACTTAACTGGCACGGAGTATCTATCAATGTTCAATTCCTCGATGCGATGAGCAAATTTTTGTCGGATTTTTTTCGCCACATGTTTGTCCGGAAATAGTAACCATACTCTAATTAATTTAGTATCGTCAAATTCAAGATGCATAAACTTTCCTACATTACCGTTAGCGATTCCGTCCGAAACGTCAATATTTTTTGTTATGACACGATAAATTAATAAAAATATTATTTATGTGGCAGCCCACCTCAACCGGCGTTTTTTGTTTTTTGTTTTTTTTTTCATGATTATTTCCTCAGCGATTGACTCGTATTTTATATCATAACTCGAAATAATTTAATTGTTGTAATTCTCAACTTTATTAACTTGAAAAAATAATCTAATCCTTGATGGACACATTTGTTTGGCTTCATCTATAGTGAACATTCTTGATTCGACTGTATCGTTATCCATCAAGATCAAGTAAATAAGAACATTTATACCAATACACTGATCAAAACACACAAATACTGCGGAGCACTTGCACGAATAAGTGAGAATGTAAATGCCAAACGGTCAACTGATGCGAGCTATGGGCGTCGCCATATTGACCTTGGCTGCTCTACCGAGCGCCTTTCACTTTATCCCCACTCCGCGGCCGGCTGTAATGCGACATGCGATAGATGGACGAAAAAATAACACTTCCTGTTTTCGGAAGAGAAGATTAGAAAGCACCCGTCAGTTGACGATTACCTTCCTTCAGCTTAACTGTAGTCGACGCCAGACAGATCTCAACTGAGTGTTAACGGACATGAGGCCTCAGCCTTCCATACTAGGTCACGTGATACCTGCGCGCATGCGCCTGGCCGGCTGTAATGCGACATGCGATAGATGGACAAAAAAATTTGAGGCGATGGAATAAAAGTTTCACTTTAAAAAAAAGACGATATAGAGAACATATATGGCGAAATTAAAGATTTTTTTACTACTTATGGCTTTACGCCTAGTCGACGTAGAGGTCATTAGAGATGGAATGGGACTAGGGACAAGGAACGGGAAGGAATACGGCCACGATCTTTTGAAGGAACCATCCCGGCATTCGCCTGGAGTGATTTGGGGAAACCCATGGAAATCCCAAATCTGGATGCCGGGACGGGGATTCCTTCCGAATGCGAGGCCAGAACGTTACCGCTCACCCACCACACGCGGTAATTAAAGATCTAATCGAGTATAAAAAATATAGAGAAGTCGTAATTTAAAAAGAAAAACGATTTGGGTGTTTTAAAATTGTTCCTCTCTTTGTTGGGGTTATTAGAGGCGGAAAAGGACTGGGGACAAAGAACGGGAAGGAATTTAGTCATAGCCCTTTCAAGGAATTATTCTGGCTTTTAGTTGGAGTAATTTCTGGAAACCATGGAAAACTGAAATCTAGATGGCTAACGTGGATTCGAACGCGCGTCCGCCCGAATGCGAGGCCAGAGTGTTACCGCTCACCCACTACGCTCGGTAAGGATTTGTTGTGGTTGGTTTAGACTTAGCATTATTAAATAAACGACGATTTGGATGTCAAAATCAGTAAAATATTTACACTGATGTGCCAAATAAACTGGTATAGACATGTATATGCAAAGACAGAGATATGTAAACACTCAGATTAAGGCGCTGCGGTCGGCAACGCCTGTATAAGACAATAGGTGTCTGCCGCAGGCGTTAGATCTGTTACTGCTGCTACAATGGCAGGTTAAGACGATTTTAGTGAGTTTGAACGTAGTGTTACAGTCGGCGCACGACAGATGGGACACAGCATCTCCGAGGTAGCGATGAGATGAGGATTTTCCCGTACGACCATTTCATTAGTGCACCGTGAATATCGGGAATCCGGTAAAACATCAAATCTCCGACATCGCTGCGGCCGGAAAAAGATCCTGCAAGAATGGGACTAACGACGACTGAAGATAATCTTTCAACGTGACAGAAGTGCAACGTTCCCCAAAATGCTGCGGATTTCAATGCTGAAACATCAACAACTGTCAGCGTGCGAACCATTCAACGAAACATCATCGATGTGGGCTTTCGGAACCGAAATCTTACTCGTGTAGCCTTGCTGAATGCACGACACAAAGCATTACGCCTCGCCTGGGCCCGTCAACACCGACATTGGACTGTTGATGATTGGAAAAATGTTGCTTGGTCTGACGAGCCTCGTTTCCAATTGTATTGAGCGGATGGACGTATAATGGTATGGAGACAACCTCATGAATTCATGGACCCTGCATGTCAGCAGGGGACTTTTCAAGCTGATGGAGGCTCTGTAATGGTGTGGGGCGTGTGCAGTTGGAGTGACGTGGGACTCCTGATACGTCTAGATACGACTCTGACAGGTGACACTTACGTAAACATCCTGGCTGATCACCTGCATCCATTCATGTCCATTGTGCATTGCGACGGACTTGGGCAATTCCAGCAGGACAATGCGAAACCCCAAACGTCCATAATTGCTACAGACTGGCTCCAGGAATACTCTTCTGAGTTAAAACACCTCCGCTGGCCACCAAACTCCCCCGACATGAACATTATTGAGCATATCTGGGATGCCTTGCAACGTGGCGCTCAGAAGAGATCTCCACTCTCTCGTGCTCTTACGGATTTATGGACAACCCTGCAGGATGCATGGTGTCAATTCCATCCAGTGCTACTTCAGACATTAGTCGAGTCCATGCCACGTCGTGTTGCGGCACTTCTGCGTGCTCTCGGGGGCACTACACGATATTAGGCAGGTGTTTCAGTTTCTTTGGCTCTTCAATGTATATCTATTACAAGAGAAAGAAAGAAAAGAGTGAACACGCGTTGTGATCGAAGCGTGAACATTTTGGTATAAAGAAATGGGAAAAAAGAAACATTCGAAAAGTAGTGTTATACAAGTTTTTGAAAATTAGTGGAGTGACAAAGTTAGAAATTAACTTCTTTTGAAATGACTACAGAAGGAAGGGGTGTATGGAAAAACAAAACAAAACAAACAACACAAGAAGGTTCTTGCCATTCTGATTAATTGGTTAATGTACAGTGGTAGAGAAGAAGTATAGAGGAATATATATTCGTATATAACTTAGGTATAATGGAAATGTAAGGTAAAGTCACGATGCTGTAGCCATTCTTTACTTTCCCGAGGAAGGAACTCATTGGTACTCACTGGATGCCAGGCAATTGGGTCTGAAGAGCAGCTATTCATCATCGAAAAAAAAGAAACCTCGTTTTGAGTGGAGATGTCCAATAAAAATCTAGTTGAGGACCCCTCAGTAAGATTACAAGATTCCGATCTCTCCAGGCGGCAGTGGAGAATCATCAATCGGATTCGAACAGAACAAGGCAGATGCGCCTACTTATTACACAAATGGAGCTGCAAATTGTGACTGTAGAGCCACCTTACAGACAATCAATCATATCGTTTCTGACTGTCCTCTCCTGGCCTACAAGGGAACAATAGCGGAATTACATGATGCGTCGATCAGTGCAGTTGACTGGATTAAAACATTAGATCTTGAGATATGAAATTGTACAAGCGTATGGTATGTACAGTCTTTGACATTACTTTTGGCCGCTGCTGAAATATTCTATCACTCTTATTTTGCACAATCTGGCATCAATGTCATCCAGGCAACAGGAACGCAATACTGGCTCCGCCTCCTCGCAATTTCATTGGTGGATATTTTATTCAGAGCCATCTATACTGCAGATTTTTCATTTCCTTAAGTCAATGCAGGAACAATTGGCCAACAGGTAGGAATTAAGCTCCTCCCACTGACGATTCTTATTGGCATGAACAGTTCATCATACCTACCATTACATTTCTATAATACTTTACCAAAATTCAGATCTTGAAACGTTATCCAAAAGTTGTAATTAACGGGATTGCATTAAAGTGAGGCAGGAAACAGGCTCAATGCTGTATATTACTACGGTTGATTAGCATAAAAATATAACGATAAGATTGTTATACTCATTTTGATAATTCCTTCGGATAATATTTCACTCATATATCTGGTCAGGTCCACAAACCAAGGGATAATCATGTTCCATGAGGTAGAATTTTTATTACTACGAAACTACAGAAACAAGAAATTATTTCGGAAGTGGTCTCTCCTCCAGATGGATTGAATGAAACAGTCTTCCTACGCTGCGTTGTATACGCCTATTCGAGGAAGTAGCACCCGAGCTTCCAGTGGTCCTATGGTTAGCGTTCTGGGTTGCTGAGCGAGCGGTTCCGAGTTCAAATCCAAGTAGTTCTTATTATTTTTTTTTTAATTTAGAAATCTATCTTTACTTGTATTTTATTTTTAAGCGTACCGAAACTGCACATTGCTTATTAGTATAAGGTATCCATGATTCTTTCCTAACTGCGTCAGGAAATAAGATAAACATCTGCGAAACTACCCAATGTTTCGTAAACTAATAGCCGACGATAAGCATGAAAGATTTGCGGCAGCAGAACTGACGAAAATCTACACGGGTTTCAAGCCGCGCCGAAATCATAATCATCTGTCCCTTTTCAAACTACACACATGTTTCCAAATATATTTATTTCACAGTAGAACGATCATCGCGTATCAGAAAGAAATAATTTACAAGAGGAATTATTGCTCTCTTTGTAGGTGGACGATAATGATTATGCACTATATAAATAAATGAGAGTTAATCGCGCAGAACTAAGTATTAGCACCGCAACAAATTAAACGACCATTGTCACTAAAATTTACAACCAGATTATTATCGTAGGACAAAAATAAATTCTTTTATAACTGGTGTAAGTATTAAAGTTAATTGAGAATCGGGCTTAAAGACAGGGAGTTCATTAAATGACCGTTTTTCCCGTTTTCTACAAGGCTGTTAGGTGTTGACACTATTACTTCATGATCTTTACAGCATTGGGATTTATTAAATACTGGGTCTAAATGCTCATTACTTAACAAGGCGTGAAATTACCTGCGTTATTCTTTGTTTGGAATAACATAAATAAATACAAGCATTTGGCGAATGAGGATGTCGCCGTTCGCGTGATTGTTCTTTAGTCTCCGGTATAAAGTGGAACGCTCAAGTTTTGTCACCCGTCATAATCGACTCCATAATCGCCTAGGTCTCAAGGATTCAAACAAACACAGTCTACCGGTAAAGTAAGGTTGATGATGTCTAAAGACCGGAAGACCGAGCGTGGCGTGTGAGCGGTAACGTTCTGGCTCCAGGCAAATGCTGGGACGATTCTTATAGAAGGCCATGGCCGTTCCCTACTGTAATAACTTCAACATCGATGAAACGTAAAGCAATAAACAAAAAAATAAGGATAGGGAGAAGGTATTGTTAATCGATTTCAAGCCAGCTGCGACCTCCTCAATAATTTAATTTTTCTTATGATTTTACGCCTCGTCGACATAGAGGTGATTATTGGCTGGATAGGAGTAGTGGCAAGGATTTCGGCCATGCCCTTGTAAAGAACCTATTCCGGTATTCATATGGAGTGATTTGGGGAAACCTTGGAAACCACAAATATGCATGGCCGAACTTGGATTCGAACCATTGTCATTTACAGCAACGACCAACGTGTGTTCCGAAATGGTAATGATGTAGAAAAATAGATATTTGTTCAACCTCTAAAACTGTAAATAAATTAATTTGATTCTTTATCTATGAATGCTTGGGAGACGTTACTTTTTGTATTGCCCTCATGCAGTTAACATGGATTCCCACCGTATTTTCAATTGCCAGCTGTAAGTTGGATAATTCTGAAACCAACAAAAACTTTTGCCAAATGTGCTGCTCGTGTTAAATTATTACGTGCATTATTTACGTGTTATAAAGGTATTCTTCCTTGCCGAAGGAAGTAGGAAACTTAAGACTTTTTCCTGGTAAGCGTTGCCATATTTACTTTCTGCGATGTTGCCACGATGTTCTGCCTAGTAGCAGCGCTGTAGCAATTTCCCTATACCAGAAATAGTGTCTCATAGCTGGACACACACATAGGCGAAATGAAAAATTATTTATGTTCCAGTCTCATCTAGAATATTTTCATTTAACTGATTACTTCTCTTGCAACAGTTCGATTCTGTATACAGATTACTATTCAATCACGGATTGTTGTATCTATATGTATATTTTTTCTTTGGTCATATAATTTATGAGGCACTAGATTCTGTGAGTCCAGGTGTCCTAGTGGTAACGCGCTGGGCTGTCAAAGTGCTGGTTCTCGGTTCAAGCCCAGGTGCTTATTTTTTTTTCATTCTTTATCTCCTTTTCACTTGTTGCAAAATACATATCATATAAGTAATATATATATTTCGTGGTCAATTGGAACAGTGGAAATGAATCATAAAATTAATGTTTGGCTGAAATGAGAAAGTGTCAACGCATGATGCGTGAGTAGGAACTGAAAGCCAGTTTTCCAATAAATTTAATTTAACCATTACGATTTGTGCCACTCAACTTAACCAATTTTTTTCTAGTGCAAAGGCGGGAGATTGATAATTGGGGCAATGATGGCTGTTAAAAATAAACAAGGACCTAAATCAAACTAATGTGCGGTTTTTGTAGCTAACGTTCCTATTCCTGGTATTAGCAAGCAAACCAGAATTGAAAATGTGAGTAGTTATTCTTACGAAAACAAAAAATCATCATTGACGAATAACATGCTAATGAGAGGTTCCGTATTTGACAAAATGCTGCTCCTACTAGTGATCAGTAATGATATAATTGATGTATATCCTCAATATAACGACATGATAACCTTGTTTCCGAAATCTGAAATTGCAAGAAAGAAACAGGAAATTTGAGGAAGGAGGAAAGATAATGCCAGTCTGGTTATAAGTTGTTGTTACCTCTCTGGTAATCCAGAAAGAATGTTACTGTAAGTGGCTCAGATTCGCGGGTGCCATGCTGATCCCGGAAGCTAGTGCGGTGTCTCGCGGTTCCACGGTTCGAGTCAGGCCGCAGGCAAAAGTGGTTTTATGAGCGTTTTTCTTGTGTTGCCTGTAAACTGGGACAGTGAAAACATATTATACACTTAATGAGCAAAAGCTACACATGTCTGCATGTATCTATTAAGCAATCCAAATTCTTTTGTTGTTATTCTTTAGTAAAGTCATTATTATTGCAATGGCTCGAAAAATATTAGTCTTTAAGCAACGTAAAAAAAAAAAAAAAAAAAAAAAAAGCCAAAGTTTCAAGCAAGTAGTTTGTTTCCTCATAGTTGTAGAAGAACGATAGTCAGGATATGGACGTCGTAACATCCACGAGGAAGAGGAGTGGTTTTATAAATATCCTACGTTTCGTTATTCTAAGCTATCAGTTTCTAAATTTCTGAAAGATTTTGTCCCAAGTTAAAAATCATAAAATAGCAGATAGAAATAGTGACACTTATTTTGCGTAACGTTTTGGTAACAGATAAACTACTATGTTGTTAAGTAAAAATTACGTGTCATCTGATAGATGAAGTTAGCACTATCTAGAGCCACACTGTTATTAATTATAAGGATTTATACTTTATCTCTGTTACACTCTGCAAGTGATGTGTAGTAGAATAATCACGAGGAAAACGGGCTGTTTACACACAGCGTTAAACGCGCAGCATTCCCTTGACCGGATTGTACGGAATATCCATTCGCAAGATATTCCGACTGCTTTAAGAATTTATAATGATTAAACTTCTATCAATACTCGTACGTTTTGTTATTATATTACTGTTGACAGTAACATCAAAATTACAACACCCAGAGCTCGAATAAAATCCGCAGTAGCTTAGTTCGGAGAAGTGAAAAGTTAAGTAACGGAAAAGAAGCGATTGCTTTAGTTATTAAAGCGTCAGAATAAATATAACAAGAAACTAAGTCAGTATGCTGTTATAATCTTTTACAGACGTATATATGTATATTTGTATTTGTGAAATATTCTAATTTTTTTTATTGTATTTCGCTAAAATATGGGCGTAAAGTGATGTTGCACCATCAACTTGGACATCAATTGTTTTTCTGAAACACTGTATTTTCAACCTCACCACTTCAGAAGACTCGTTATTTGGTAGATCCTCCGATTTGTTTGAAATTCATTGGCTGGAGATCACGGCCCACCCCCAACCATATCACTGTAAACTAATAATTACAAGGATCTTTAACGCTTCGAATAATTAAATTCTGACGGTTCGGCTAAACTGCTATAGCTTTTATCAGTCCATCGTTCGCTCGGATTCACAGCAGAATTGACGCGTCTAGATTAAAAGAAATTTGGGTAAATTTTTATTTTCTCAAACACAATGAATGTTCGTATAGAATGAATGGAGGAATTTTATAAATAATCTAGACGACAGTCTTAAAAAAATCTACGAGTGAGAGCATTACAGCACTTGTTTCTCATTTAAGAATATAGTTGAATATTGGAGTGAAATAAAGTGTCTCTTAATGCTTGATAGCAGATTATCACGAAAGCGAAACACAGGTTATTTATAGAAGAAGGACGTTCATAATTTCCTGTTTCCACATAAGAAGGCGGAAATTTTGGTAAGCACTCGCCTTGCTTTCGATCTTTCCTTCCAGTTTACTAAATGAATGGACTCTTGGTCATTATTGTAATGCATGCTTTTGTATATCGCCATCAGTGTCGGTTTCAGTACTACCTTCTAGAAGTGTATCTTCTTTATTTATCAAATGTAATGAGATATAATAATTCCTGCTTAATGGTTAGGGCAGATTGAAAGAAATGGCAGTATCATGGGTTCAAATCACTTGGTGTAAATGAATTTTTACTAAATTTACTTTGTTCATGTCAGTAGTCAAGGACGATCAGTTATTTGGATCCCTCGGTATAGCCACGACTCAAGCCTAATACACAGCAAAGAGACTTTCACTAGGCTGCCGAAGTAATTTATAATTCAGATTTTATTTTACCTGAATGTATTATTATAGCATCGTGGTATGTGGAATGAAGAAACATTAAAACAAAAATGAAAAGCAGAACTGAAGAATCTCGTAATTACAAAATATGAAGTGACTTGTCGCAGAAATCAATAGTTCTGTATGTGGATATTAATGAATATAAGGACTCTTAAAACTGTTATCCTGTATATCCGGTCTATTTCTGTGAATATATCTTCCTACAAATTCTGTCTTAGGCCACGATTTCCAAAACAAGTGGTTTATATATATATATATATATATATATTACATCTGCCAGCATAAATGTGAATATCTTGTACAACGCCACGTTCGAATCCGGCCGCGGGCATGGATGTTAAGTGTTGTATGTCTGTGTGAATGTCCTGTCCGTCCTGTGGCGTCAATACACTGAAAGCAATTAAATCACCTTGAGCTGGCTGTATGGCCTCCGTTGCCAAATGCCATTAAAAAAAAAAAAAAAAAAATATGTGGAAACAGGAAATTATGAACGTCCTTCTTCTATAAATAACCCGTGTTTCGCTTTCGTGATAATCTGCTATCAAGCATTAAGAGACACTTTATTTCACTCCAATATTCAACTATATTCTTAAATGAGAAACAAGTGCTGTAATGCTCTCACTCGTAGATTTTTTTAAGACTGTCGTCTAGATTATTTATAAAATTCCTCCATTCATTCTATACGAACATTCATTGTGTTTGAGAAAATAAAAATTTACCCAAATTTCTTTTAATCTAGACGCGTCAATTCTGCTGTGAATCCGAGCGAACGATGGACTGATAAAAGCTATAGCAGTTTAGCCGAACCGTCAGAATTTAATTATTCGAAGCGTTAAAGATCCTTGTAATTATTAGTTTACAGTGATATGGGTGGGCCGCGATCTCCAGCCAATGAATTTCAAACAAATCGGAGGATCTACTAAATAACGAGTCTTCTGAAGTGGTGAGGTTGAAAATACAGTGTTTCAGAAAAACAATTGATGTCCAAGTTGATGGTGCAACATCACTTTACGCCCATATTTTAGCGAAATACAATAAAAAAATTAGAATATTTCACAAATACAAATATACATATATACGTCTGTAAAAGATTATAACAGCATACTGACTTAGTTTCTTGTTATATTTATTCTGACGCTTTAATAACTAAAGCAATCGCTTCTTTTCCGTTACTTAACTTTTCACTTCTCCGAAGTAAGCTACTGCGGATTTTATTCGAGCTCTGGGTGTTGTAATTTTGATGTTACTGTCAACAGTAATATAATAACAAAACGTACGAGTATTGATAGAAGTTTAATCATTATAAATTCTTAAAGCAGTCGGAATATCTTGCGAATGGATATTCCGTACAATCCGGTCAAGGGAATGCTGCGCGTTTAACGCTGTGTGTAAACAGCCCGTTTTCCTCGTGATTATTCTACTACACATCACTTGCAGAGTGTAACAGAGATAAAGTATAAATCCTTATAATTAATAACAGTGTGGCTCTAGATAGTGCTAACTTCATCTATCAGATGACACGTAATTTTTACTTAACAACATAGTAGTTTATCTGTTACCAAAACGTTACGCAAAATAAGTGTCACTATTTCTATCTGCTATTTTATGATTTTTAACTTGGGACAAAATCTTTCAGAAATTTAGAAACTGATAGCTTAGAATAACTGAAACGTAGGATATTTATAAAACCACTCCTCTTCCTCGTGGATGTTACGACGTCCATATCCTGACTATCGTTCTTCTACAACTATGAGGAAACAAACTACTTGCTTGAAACTTTGGCTAAATGAATTTACATCCAGTATCCTGATTTGTAGTGTAAGACTGGATTGTTACTCATTTTAGTATTCTGAAACGGATTGTGTTTGACTTTAGCATCACTTTAGCCAGGGCCCGCTCTAGCGGTTTTGCCGCCCCGGACAAATAGATAAATTGCCGCCCCTTAAGATTATGTAGAATTATATATTTTATTAAAAAATAATTAATTTTTAATCGAATAAAATATTTAATTTTAATAAAATCTTATATTCATAAATAAAGTTATTGAATTTTGATCTAGCTGCACAAAATAGAGAAATTAATTATGAAATATCTGTACATAGCCACAAATTAACCATATTGTTTTTTACTTTTTTAAATGCTATTACAGATGGAAATTATCACACAAGCAATGTAAATGCCATTATTTTGAAAATAAAACGAGATTACATCAAATACACTAAAATCGCAAAAAAAACTTTTTTCTTTCTTTCAGTTTGCGAATTTTTTATTACATCTTTAAATTTACTTCATCAGCAATTTGATATTCAATTACCAAAATGGCTAAATCATTAAATTATCAATTTCTTGGTTTTCGTAAATGCTTAGCAAGGCGTCGTATACATCTCCCAAACTGAAATTTTAATGCCTCTATCCTACTCTCCCAACTAGTGTCACTCCGTGTTTTCAAAGTTGAACCCTGAATATGCTTTAAAAGTATTTCCCATCGAGAAGTAGATGCCGAAATGAATAAATATATTTTTTGGACAATATTGAAGAAATTAGCGGCTTCCAAGGACGCTTTTGCGATTAATAACAGGATTGAGAGAATGGCTACTACACGAAACATTGAATGCTCGCGAATTATATTGTTTAATTCTAGATTGCACTCCTGTTTTATTTCCCCTCATATTGGACCCGTTGTCAGTCACTGGCCTCTGATATCCTGCAAATTTAAACCCAAGTCATTAAGATCTCCAACTATAGTATCAGACATTTGTTTTCTTGTGGATCTTTCGACTGGTAAGAAGCCTTAAAAGCTTTCATTAATTTTAATTTCAACATTAGGATTAAATTTATTGGTTGAAACATATCTGATTACAAGAGTAATTTGCTGTATCTTACTAAAGTCTGAAGTACAGTTTAAAATTATGGAAAAATATTTGAATTGTTTTTTATTTCATTAATAACATGAGACTTTACACTTTGATGCAGCAGATCTACTATCACGGTTTGCATATTTTTCACAAGATATTGAGCTTTAGTCTCTACTTTTTAGAGCACTCAACGCACGTGCTCTTCCATAATGGGATCGTATTCAGACAGTAACTCAACTATTTTTAAGAAATTACCGTTATTATGTTCAAACAACTTGTCGCTTGTACCTTGAAAAACCAGACAACTTTTACCAAGCATTTTGGTAATTGCAACGAATCTTACTTTAGAAGCACCTCATTCCAATGATTTATTTCGGCATTAATAACTTTTTGAGTGGCAGCATCTACAGTTTTACAACAATTTAATCTTTCGTTTATTTATAGCCATGACTTTTGTATGCCTGAATATGATTTTTCAAAATTTCATGCTCTCTTAAAGTTTCGCCGAGGTGCTTCCAATTTTTAAAACCCTCCTTTGAGAGAGAACTAACTAAACGTTCGAAAATTTTGCAACAGAAGCAGTAAATGCAGTTTTGTGAAAGATAGTAGCTAATCTCACAATATTTGCTCTCCGTTGCTTAAATTTCGTGCATAATATTTTGTGCTAAAATGTCGACCTGTGTCATTGGAAGGAAATTTGTAATTATGCAATAGTTTAGGTGGACCTTGCCTTACTAAAAAGCTTCTTACGGCCTCTCGTAAAATTCTTGGCCACAAAGTTTTAGAACGCCTTCTGTGAGTCTCACGTTGGTGTCAGTTCCAATTGGTTTAGAAACTTCGTTCATTTGTATGCTATTATTCTCTGACCATTCTGTACTTCTTTTGTATCCTGACCTGATATTGGATTCTAAGATTTGTTTTGGTAAACCCTTAATGCAGTATATTTTTTTAACGCACCAGATTGATACTGCCTTTCCGTTTCCTTTCCCAACCTTCTTTTTTTGTACTGGTAACCAGATAGTTTTCTTTGACCATCAAACATTTTGGAAGAGGCACGCACGTAACTCAAACAATGTACACTATAAAATAATATAAAAAGTAAATATTTATCTTTGTTCTAGATAAGCTAAAACCATATTCTCAGTGGATATAAAAAATATTTATGCACAACACAAAATATATTCCATACCCTGTGAACATAAAGAAAGTCTAGTGTTACTACACAGTGAAAGCTTATTCGCGGAGGATACGATCCGTAAATTTGCTGCAAATGCAGAAACCGTGTATACAGAATGGCAATTTATATAGGCTTAAACAGAATACGTTCCAGGTTCACAAAAAAAAGAAAAAAAAATATGTTGTGGAGTGATTGTCGCGCAATACACTTATTAAACCAACTGACAAAGTTATTCACATTCACTAAAATAGTTAATGAATTTCTTTTTGTGGAAACGGTTTACAAATGCAGCAATTAGAGTATGTGGAAACCGCATTCGTATATATAATAAGCATCATGGGTTATTATATATTAGCAGTTAACATTCGAAATTGAATATAGGCTACTGATGGTATGTGAAGTAACTAATCGGTAATCAGCAGCTGTTAATATTATTTATTTATTAATGATTATAAGTACTGTCCCTCACCCACTAAACTACAGTATTTTCACAAGCGATCAAAGCTAGCGTATGTAATTTAACCCAACCATAACACTTTCAATGCCTATATCTAATTTTTACAACAAATCTGTGAGGCTCGGATTACGAGAAGAAATTATTAAGCAAAATATTCCACTTCGATTTCCAATAACTAAGATCCATATTGATTTGGTTCATCAATTCAATAAAATAAATACTCAGCATCACCCGTCAAGCACTATCGATTCCGTGTTTTAGAGCCTAAAACACTCCTTTTCGCCGTGTCTAGTAACTTGTGGGCAGTATAATGTCGGAATCAGCGCAGGTAGCAAAGGTCAAGTGTAACCCTACCGCGCTTCTGTTGTGCGCTTATGTCGTTGTGCGCTTATGTCGTATATCCAACTAAATAACAGTTTAATCATAGATGTACTTACCTTTAGAAATTATAAAATCCTGAAGTAAATTTTATGAACTTCCACTTATCACTAATAACGTAATAGTAAGAGTAATGATGTTGTATAATGAAACCACTTTAATAATTAGCAATAATAAGCAAGTTGAAACAAGAAAAGTCGAAACAGCGCTCTACTCACGTGCTAAGGCCCAATTCACACAGAAGAGACGTGGCGCGGGCGCGGCGCATTTTGAAGTTGCTCCTATGGCGCAATTCACACAGAGGCGGCTGGACAACGCCGCGCCCCTATGAGGTCCTTGCCCCGTCTCTTCGAAGTCTCTAGGGGCGCACCCAAATAGCTAAGAATTGTAAGTTTTTAACGAACGAAAAAATCGGTATGTGGAATTTTTTTATTAATTGGGTATTTAACACATTAATATCATTAATATTTTTCTCACACTTACAGCCGAAATGGCGCCCCTAAATTTTAGCGCCCCGGGCAAATGCCCGGCTTGCCCCCCCCCTAGAGCGGGCCCTGCTTTAGCGTACAACAGGTTAATATGTCAATACATAAAGATACCAGTAGTTCTAAATTAAATCTTGATTGCGTTACTATTCAGCAAACGAATAGAAAATTAATCCAATAATAATTTGGTTGAATGATGGATCAGAAACTGTATTGTTTCATTGATGGAATTGTACGGATGCTTGACTGATCTATTAATAGCAAAAAATTTTGAACCTCACTTTTAAAAATGATTGTCAGTAATGTTTAGATGCAATTACAAATCATATGTTTACATTAATTCATAGCCAAACGAATTGGATGAAGGGTAAAGTTCATCAGTGACATTAGACAGTACTCAATTCATATTCACGATCCAGCCATCAAAATGTGGGTATAAATAAATAATTTTAAAAAAATCCGAAATTGCTAAAAGGAATGTGGAATTGCCCCTTCTGAAAGACCGTGGCCGTTTTTTTTTTTTTTTTTTTTTTTTTTTTTTACGTTGCTTAAAGACTAATATTTTTCGAGCCATTGCAATAATAATGACTTTACTAAAGAATAACAACGAAAATGAATTTGGATTGCTTAATAGATACATGCAGACACGTGTAGCTTTTGCTTCTCATTAAGTGTATAATATGTTTTCACTGTCCCAGTTTACAGGCAACACAAGAAAAACGCTCATAAAACCACTTTTGCCCGCGGCCTGACTCGAACCGTGGAACGGCGAGACACCGCACTAGCTTCCGGGATCAGCATGGCACCCGCGAATCTGAGCCACTTACAGTACCATTCTCTCTGGATTACCAGAGACAGAAGCTAAGATAACAACAACATATAACCAGACTGGCATTATCTTTCCTCCTTCCTCAAATTTCCTGTTTCTTTCTTGCAATTTCAGATTTCGGAAATAAGGTTATCATGTCATTATATTGAGGATATACATCAATTATATCATTGCTGATCACTAGTAGGAGCAGCATTTTGTTAAATATGGAATTTCCTATTAGCATGTTATTCGTCAATGATGATTTTTTGTTTTCGTAAGAATAACTACTCACATTTTTAATTCTGATTTGCTTGCTAATACCACTGAGTCCAATAGGAACGTTAGCTACAAAAACCGCACATTACTTTGACTTAGGTCCTTGTTTGTCTTTAAACAGCCATCATTACCCCAATCATCAATCTCCCGCCTTTGCCATCAGCACTAGAAAAAAATTGGTAATGTTGAGTGGCACAAATCGTAATGTTAAATTAAAGTTATCGGAAAACTGGCTTTCAGTTCCTACTCACGCATGATGCGTTGACACTTTCTCATTTCAGCCAAAACATTAATTTTATGATTATTTTCCACTGTTCCAATTGACCACGAAACATATATAATTTTACTTATATGATATGTATTTTGCAACAAGTGAAAAGGAGATAAAGAATGAAAGAAAGAAGATTGACAGCATGTGGGCTTGAACCGAGAACCAGCACGTTTACAGCCCAGCGCGTTACCACTCAGTCACCTGGACTTACAGAATCTTGTGCCTCATCAATTATATGACCAAAGAAAAAATATACATATAGATACAACATTCCGTGATTCAATAGTAATCTGTATACAGAATCGAACTATTGCAAGAGAAGTAATCAGTTAAATGAAAATATTCTAGATGAGACTGGAACATAAACAATTTTTCATTTCGCCTACGTGTGTGTCCAGCTATGAGACACTATTTCTGGTATAGGGAAATTGCTACAGCACTACTACTAGGCAGAACATCGTGGCAACATCGCAGAAAGTAGATTTGGCAACGCTTACCAGGAAAAACTCTTAACTTTCCTACTTCCTTCGGCAAGGAAGAATACCTTTATAACGCGTAAATGATACACGTAATAATTTAACACGAGCAGCACATTTGGCAAAAGTTTTTGTTGATTTCACAGTTATCCAACTTACAGCTGGTAATTGAAAATACGGTGGGAATCCATGTTAATTGCATGAGGGCAATACAATCCCTACACATTCCAAAATAGAGCTGGTGCAGCAACAAACATAGATGTAACATTAGCAAATGGGAAAGCTTTCAGATTAGTCCAAAACTGGAAAGTTGGGCAAAATCTAACAACATCAGACCATAACGTCATCTATTTCTCCATATCTAATGCCCATGAGCAAGATATGATAGACGAATGTTGGTCATATTCCTATAAAACAGACTGGAACCTATTAAGAAGATCCTTTGAACTACCAGCACTGCCAGAAATGTCAGATAATGTTGACCTAAAGGCGATAGAACTGACGAATGCGATACAACGTGCCATGAAGGTATCAATAGTGCAAAAGAGAAAGCTCAATGATAAAAGATGTATTCTGTGGAACGATACGCTTCAGAGGTTAAGGACAAAAGTCAGGAGAACTCGAAGGCACTATCACCATGCTAAAACTGCCGCTGAACGTAGCTGGACACTGGATCAGTACAGGTCAGCGAAAGCTGAGTACCATCAGAAACTTCAGGATGTTAGACTAACAAGCTGGGAGACATACATTAGCCAAAACTTGTTATTAAACCCATGGGGACTTCCGTACAAGCTAGCTGCGCAGAAGATAAAATCACCTACTATTTTTTCTACGCTCAGGAAAGGAGATGGAAGTATGACAAGCAGTTGGCATTAATCGGCGGAACTTCTCCTGAAAACGCTCTTGCCGGACGACCAGCAGGAGTCCGATTCAGAGGAACACAAACTCATAAGGCAACTAATGAATAACGAATATGAAAACGACATGCTGGTTCTACCATTCGCTCAAGAGGAAGTAAGTACCGCAATAAGCGCGCTGAAGAGAAATAAAGCACCAGGACCTGATGGGATAACAGCAGAAGTCTTGCAAGCCTTAAGTCAGCAAATAGTTCCTTACCTTACCGAATTGCTGAACGTCTGCCTGCTGCAGGGAAGGATACCTCATAGTTGGAAAACATCAAGCATAAAAATTATAAGGAAAGGAGAAGATAAGGACCCTACACTACCACAGTCTTACAGACCAATTTGCCTGCTAAATACACTTGGGAAAATTCAAGAAAAATTATTATGTAAAAGAATTAAAGAATTCAGATTATTGAAAGGTATGAATCAGCAGCAGTTCGGCTTCCGGGAAGGCAGGTCAACACAGGATGCAATAAATGAAGTTCAGAGGATAGTCAACTCGACAAACAAAAAATATGTCATTGGTATATGTATCGACATCTGCGGCGCCTTTGATAACCTATGGTGGCCGAGTATGTTCGCCCGACAAAGAGAGTTAGGATGCCCACGAGTGTTGTATGAGAGCTTCAAAGACTACTGTCGCGGAAGAACTGCAACACTTCAGAGCTCTGGTCAGAAACTGACAAAGCATCTCACAAAAGGATGTCCACAAGGTTCAGTATGTGGCCCAGAATTCTGGGATATTGCTCTGGAACCTGTCCTTAACAGACTCATGGGTCTGGGAGAGCTTGAAGGAATCGTTGCCTTCGCAGATGATATCTTGCTGCTGGTTGGAGGAAATAATAGAAGAGAGATCGAGACAAACACCAAAGAAATAATGAAAGTAGTGGAATGCTGGTGTAAACAAGTTAAGCTCCAGCTAGCACCAACAAAAACCCAATACATTTTGATGAAAGGAACACTGAAACGCAACCCCACTGTGAAGCTTGGAGAAAATTCCATTAAAAGACGCAAAACAGTAAGATACTTAGGAGTTGTTCTGGATGAACATAGGAATTTCAAAGATCACATTGACTATATATGTTAAAGAACGACTGCAGCAATGAACAAAATAATTAGCATTGGGCAAAGAAGATTTCTAATCCCACTGCCGACTATAAGGCTGTATCATGGTGCCATTACCACAGCTATTGCAAGTTATGGAGCGAGCACATGGGCGCATAGGTTAAGATTGGTTAAACCTGCAAGGGATATCAGACGAATGCAACGAGGAATTCTCTTGCGTCTTACAGGCGCATTCGGAAGTACCCCAACTCATGCACTTACAGTCATTCTCGGAATATGTCCTTTAGATCTGGAAATAAGAAAAAGAGCAGCATGTTACTGGCTACGAAAAGGAAACTTAGACAAGATAACAGAAATCCTGGGTCAAGTGGCAACCAAGAAGATAGACATCAAAACTTGTATTTTGAATGAATGGCAACAGCAGTGGAACAATTCGGAAACAGGAAGGAGAGTATTTGAAATTCTTCCTGACATCAGAGAGAGGATACGTATGAAGCACTTCAATCCATACCGAGGGTTAATACATTTCCTCACCGGTCATGGACCGTATGAAACATATCTTCATAGGATCAATAGGACAGAGAATGATCTATGTGCGTGCGGATCTCCAGGAACACCTGAACATAAACTGTTTGAATGTGCTCTAGTTGATGATCAAATCAAACAGTACAGAATGAAGCTCATGGGGAAAACTGTCAAGGAAATTATTAAAGACAACCTCCTCCTGAATGAACTCGACAAGCTGGCAGATGCTGTGTCAGATGCAGCCAGGGAGCAGTATCGGCTTCAGCATAGCCAGCAACCTGCCGGAACATAACAAGCCATTTATGGAATGAGACAAGATACTCTAAACGGATGAGACACAAACAACTAAGTGGGACGCTGATGCCGGAAGTGTGGCTTCTGGAATTTACCGAAGCTTATTTCTTCAATGGATGCCAGCGTTAAACGAACTTTTGAAAACTCAAGATGTTCAGTTATTTAGTATTAGTGGGTAATATTTTTTACTAACAGGTTGATAAATTACAGTGTGTAGTAATAATAGTTAATTGTTTGTACCATTTTCGTATTATATAGGATTTGTGTTAATTTTACAAAATTTTTGTTTATTATAAATTTCAATACAGTATTAAGAAATAACGGTTCGTTGTAGACTCTAGATAACGAACCATCTGAATGTACAGTTAAATAAATAAAAAATAATAATAATAATAATACAAAAAGTAACGTCTCCTAAGCATTCATAGATAAAGAATCAAATTATTTTATTTATCGTTTTAGGGGTTCAACAAATAAATATCAATTTTTCTACATCATTACCATTTCGGAACACGCGTTTGTCGATGCTGTGAATGACTAGCGTCGTCTGAAAATCGTTTACGTTCTGGTCTCTTATTCGGGAGGACATAGGTTCGAATCCAAGTTCGGCCATGCAGATTTGTGGTTTCCAAGGTTTCCCCAAATCAATCCATATGAATACCGGAATGGGTTCTTTACAAGGGCATGGCCGAAATCCTTGCCACTACTCCTATCCAGCCAATAATCAGCTCTATGTCGACGAGGCGCAAAATAATTAAAAAAACAGATGGCTAAATTTATTCAGGAGGTCGCAGCTGGCTTGAAATTGATTAACGATACCTCCTCCCTATCCTTATTTTTTTTGTTTATTGCTTTACGTTTCATCGATGTTGAAGTTATTAAAGAAGGAACGGTCATGGCCTTCTATAAGAATCATCCCAGCATTTGCCTGGAGCCAGAGCGTTACCGCTCACACGCCACGCTCGGTCTTCCGGACTTTAGACATTATCAACCTTACTTTACCGGTAGACTGTGTTTGTTTGAATCCTTGAGACCTAGGCGATTATGGAGTCGATTATGACGGGTGACAAAACTTGAGCGTTCCACTTTATACCGGAGACTGAAGAACAATCACGCGAACGGCGACATCCTCATTCGCCAAATGCTTGTATTTATTTATGTTATTCCAAACAAAGAATAACGCAGATAATTTCACGCTTTGTTAAGTAATGAGCATTTAGCCCCAGTATTTAATAAATCCCAATACTGTAAAGATCATGAAGTAATAGTGTCAACAACTAACAGCATTGTAGAAAACGGGAAATACGGTAATTTAAGAACTCCCTGTCTTTAAGCCCGATTCTCAATTAACTTTAATTACTTATACCAGTTATAAAAGAATTTATTTTTGTCCTACGATAATAATCTGGTAGTAAACATTTTAGTGACAATGGTCGTTTAATTTGTTGCGGTGCTAATATTTAGTTCTACGCGATTAACTCTCATTTATTTATATAGTGCATAATCATTATCGTCCACCTACAAAGAGAGCAATAATTCTTCTCGTAAATTATTTCTTTCTGAAACGCGATGATCGTTCTACTGTGAAATAAATATTTTGGAAACATGTGTGTCGTTTGAAAAGGGACAGATGATATGATTTCGGCGCGGCTTGAAACCCGTGTAGATTTCCGTCAGTTCTGACGCCGCAAATCTTTCATGCTTGCGTCGGCTATTAGTTACGAAACGTTGGGTAGTTTCGCAGATGTTTATCTTATTTCCTGACGCAGTTAGGAAAGAATCATGGATACATTATACTCATAAGCAATGTGCAGTCTCGGTACGCTTAAAAAGAAAACACAAGGATAAATTTCTAAATTAAAAAAAAATATAAGAACTACTTGGATTTGAACTCGGAACCGCTCGCTCAATAACCCAGAACGCTAACCACAGGACCACTGCATGCTCGGTGCTACTTTCCTCGTATAGGTGCATACAACGCAGTGAAGGAAGACTGTTTCATTCAATCCATCTTGGAGAGAGACACTTCCGAAATAATTTCTTGTTTCTGTAGTTTCGTAGTACTAAAAATTCTACCTCATGGAACATGATTATTCCTTGGTTTGTGGACTGACCAGATATATGAGTGATATATTATCCGAAGGAATTATCAAAATGAGTATAACAATCTTATCGTTATAGTTTTATGATAATCAACCGTAGTAATATATAGCATTGAGCCTGTTTCCTGCCTCACTTTAATGCAATCCCGTTAATTACAACTTTTGGGAAACGTTTCAAGATCTGAATTTTGGTAAAGTATTATAGAAATGTAATGGTAGGATGATGAACTGTTCACCCAATAAGAATCGTCAGTGGGAGGAGCTTAATTCCTACCTGTTGGCCAATTGTTTCCTGCATTGACTTAAGGAAATGAAAAATCTGCAGCATAGATGGCTCTGAATAAAATATCCACCAATGAAATTGCGAGGAGGCGGAGCCAGTATTGCGTTACTGTTGCCTGGGATGACATTGATGCCAGATTGTACAAAATAAGAGTGATAGAATTTTTCAGCAGCGGCCAGAAATAAAGTCAAAGACTGTACATTTCCTATTATGTAACTTGTTAAATAATCATACGATAAATAAATAAGAGCCTGTACAGCATGAAAAAATGAAACTAGTAGTACAGAGTAGGAAGAAGTCAAAATAGTGAAAAAAGTGGAAAAAATGGAGAGGGAGAAGGAAAGAGAAAAGAATCGTAATTAGGAGCAGCCACTATTACATCAATCTACAGTCAGCACTAATAGTGACTGAAACATAGCCATGTAATCCATGTGTGTATGGAGAAACGTGACATCTGCCAAAGAAATAAATTCACATCATTGCTCTGTCATTCCATTAAAAATGAAAACGAAGTGAAACAATAACTGAATACAATTTACAGTTCATTAAAATAACACACGGCTCGAAGACTTCATAAGAAAATACAGCTTAATCATAGAACCATGGTGGCATCATCATTGATCATGATCATATTTCAGAACAAAATATGGCGAAGATCCACATACCACATAATTTCTAATGTCGAAAACTATTTTAAAAATTGCAGCACACAGCAAATCAGTACCTATAAGAGAAAGCTACGGAATTTTACAAAGTGATGTGCATAAGTTGCAACAGTCTGAAGCGAAATTTATTTGGCTAACGATATTGATGTATTTTGAAATTATTACATTAATAAAACAGCAGCAAAGCTTACAATTGTTCCAAAGTTTATACGAAATATTCACAATGGTAAATATTTCTGTCAAAAGTAATGTTAATTTATCTACTATTTCGATATAACAATTAAAAATACATAAGAACAATTTTAAATACTGTCTGATCCAGAAAAAATATTCTTCGGTCATAACGTATTCAATCGAAGCCCGTAATAAGAAAAGTTTAGATGCTATTTACAGTTCCATAAAATGTTGGGATATAAGGATTCCTTACTATACAGAGTGTTACAAAAAGGTACGGCCAAACTTTCAGGAAACATTCCTCACACACAAACAAAGAAAATATGTTATGTGGACATGTGTCCGGAAACGCTTACTTTCCATGTTAGAGCTCATTTTATTACTTCTCTTCAAATCACATTAAACATGGAATGGAAACACACAGCAACAGAACGTACCAGCGTGACTTCAAACACTTTGTTACAGGAAATGTTCAAAATATCCTCCGTTAGCGAGGATAGATGCATCCACCCTCCGTCGCATGGAATCCCTGATGCGCCCTGGAGAATGGCGTATTGTATCACAGCCGTCCACAATACGAGCGGTGAATCGAGGAAGTACAGTACATACTAACGAAACTAAAATGAGCTCTAACATGGAAAGTAAGCGTTTCCGGACACATGTCCACATAACATATTTTCTTTGTTTGTGTGTGAGGAATGTTTCCTGAAAGTTTGGCAGTACCTTTTTGTAACACCCTGTATACCTTAATGAAGAAGAAAAATATTACAGGAATAAAGAAAAAACAACAGTTTGTATGTGTAACAGAGACTTATGGATTGCTCATTTTATGCTTAAACGTTAGTGGGATAATTGAATTGCAGGCCTGCAGAAAGAAAAATTGTTTGACACTCGCATTCAAAATCACTGGGTGAAAGTGTCCATAAAATATTAATACTGATGCACATTACTGTGAGAGAAAGACAGATGAGAGTATTTCACTGCGTCGCAAGCCCCTTTATCCTACAAGTCAGACAGGCATTTAGCAAAGCCAAAGAGGCGGCGACAGTCCAACATCGATCCACCGCTTGCATACCAATTGGCAGCTTTCCAAGAGATACGCCTCCACTACACGTGGCCAGTAACACTGGCACCCAACTACAATTTACCATACAACATTTTTCGCTAAGTCACATGAATCTGAGCATTAATACCAACTCCTGCAATCAAAATTCCACAAATACCGGTAGTAAATACACATTTACCACCCCCACCCCCCATTATAAAGGGATACTCTACTTATTAATTTTATTTTCCGTCTATCTGATATTTTCCTCTAGGCGCTACATTCATTTTCGATACATAAGTTTAGGTTATAACCGTGGGAAGAAAAATGCTTCTCTATCTTCTGATCTCATTATTTCACGATAGCGCTGTGCTGCTAGTGAAACGAATTTCTGCAGCTGAAAAGGGGGGGGGGGGGGGCAGGGGGAGGACATTTTCATCTACACTGTTCTTGAATAGTAGCTAAACTGTGGAATCAAGATTATCGGTAGTAACATAATAGCGAATTAATGATACCAACTTCAGACAAGTGACAGAGCCTGTTTGTTAAGCTGTAAACTCCGGCATTGGGGGATCCGAGGTTCGATTACAGATTTCGGTTTTCCATGGTTTTCCTAAACCACTACAGGTGCATGGGCGGATGGTTCCTTCACAAACGGAAGGGCTGATTTCCTTTCCGCTCCTCACCCATAATTTTAATGACAGTGTATTTAATTTTGTTACTCTCTTTACTCGATTCTGTTAAATTTAACGTTACTCGTCAAAGGTTCCTGATCTCTAACAAATATTTTGAGGGACTGGTTTGGCGAGAATAAACATAGGAATCCTTCATTGATTTAAACTAGGGAATTATATCTTTCCTAAAGAGTCATCTAGTATAATAATCAGAAAAACTAACCGAGTAAAAATATGGTGATTTGACATGATAGTCCGGCGATCGTGTTTGCTAGGTTACTTCCCCGAGAATATATTAATATAATTCTTTATTTTCTAGTCAGAAAATTGCTTACCACGAGAAATCTGTTTAACTTATCCAATAATATCAGTTGTTTCCGATTTATAAGGATATTGTAAGGATTTAAAAAGACGGAAAATGAAATTAGTAAGTACAGTATCCTGTTATATCATGAACGTATTATGTCTTTTTCACTTTAACATTGGTGCTTGCCCATTCAAAAGACTCAACCAAACATAGGACTCCAGTAAAATATTGTAGAAAGTGTTCGTACGTTCTTCCGTCTTGGTACGCTTCTCAAAAATCCTAACTGAGATTCATCTCTTTCTTAAGATGATGCTAAACTCTTTTAAGAACTACTTCACAAAATATTTTAATTGTATTTTTACAATGAAATGGGAAGGAACTTGCAATTACTGATTCATTAATTTTTGGTAAAAAAAAGTAAAAGGTTAATGTTAATAGTAGTATTGACCGGAAGGCCTTAAATGACAATTGTACCACCAAGAGTACAGAGTTTCAATTGGTCATTCACTTCACTCCCATCGTGGCCACCTAAACAAATCCAATAATCCTAAAAGGGGACGCACAATTCTGAAACCACAGAAGCGTGTACGAAAACACTAACAGAGACGCCCGCTTATCACAAGCTTCCTTTAAACACAGGCCAATGTGGAATTGCTCATCTTATTACAACTATACAATTGTCCTTCACTCTCTGTCGTCTTTCCTTCAGTGTACTGAAGCTGACACGGGGGTCGCTGGTTCGAGCCTAGGAGAGGTGGTGGTCCACAATTCATAATAACCCCCCCCCCC